>OX578148.1:133779372-133846872 GCA_951213105.1 Amaurobius ferox
CTTTCTTTATATACATAGTATAATGTATAAGGGAAGTTTTGTGACAGGGTCGAGAATTCGAGTTTTCGACGGGAGAGCACTTGTCAAGCATCCCTGAACACAAATCAAAAGTTTTTGAGGCGATGTATGTGTGTATGTGTATGTGCGGAGACGATATCTCACGGAGTGATATAGAAATGGTTCAAATGCAATTTAATGCAAAAATTACAATCCGTGAATACTGAAAGCCTATTATTTTTAAACGCAATCAAATGTTCAGAACTCTCTACATTTTCGAGTGCAATTTTGAAAAACTCATCGAAAAATCAAAAATTTTATTAAAGTTAAGCAAATAGCCATTTCTTATGTAAATTTTCATTAGAAAACATTTGACACAAACTTTAGAAAGTTAGTATGAACCGCTCTAGAGTTATTGCAGAATTTGAAATTGATTTATAAAAAAATCACATAAAAAAATCAACTATTGTGAAATATGTTCACATTTCATATATAATATCATGCCATGAATTGGGTGACATCTTTCTCGTGGATCTAGCTCGTTCTATTCATGAGAAAATATAATTTGGGTAATACATTTAAATTTGGACGCCAATAGTCATTTATCTGCTACAAGAATAACGTATTGCTGCGTCTATAGCTGTTGGCGAGATTTTGCCGACGAATAGCATAAGAGTAGATTGAAGAGCATAAGAGTAGATTATACGAATAACCTACTTCTCCATTCATAACGCTTGACGAGAAATTTAGCGGGACGTCACTGAACTTGGTGAATATTTTAAATGTCGGCAAAGTGACAAATATATTGCCAAATTGATAAAAAAGACGCCATATGGGAAGTCATGTTTAGCGAATTAGCATTACCTTCTAGTATATAAAAAATGTTCTTCTGTACGTTGGTTTGTAACGCTTAGTGATGCATTTGGCGAACTTGGCGAATAATTTGCAAAATATAATCAAAATTGCACAAATGACGCTAATTTAATGAAAATGATGCCTAATTTATGAATTAATTATTAAAATATTTCAATATATGGAATGTATTGCCTATTGACGGTGCTATGAATATTGATAATTGTTTACTTAGAGTTACGAGAGATATAAGTTAATTGCGTACATATTTCGAAATAGCTTTAAATGTTATCATCCGTATATTTTTTACATGTATAATTCAACGATAAAAACACAGTACCTTGGATATTATACATTATTTTTTTACTGTAAAAGTAGTAAAATCATTGCATTCTATAATGAAAGCCATGTGCTGCCCACATCAGATTTTATCTATATGAATTAAAGTTAAAAAGTAAAAAACTAACAAAAATTGACTTACATATTTTTTTAGCCAATCGTTCAATTTAGTTATGGATGTTAAAGGTTAAAAATTAAATTGTATTAACACAGCTCAGCCAAACAAATCTATAGGCGTCACAAAGCTATTGTTAACTTGAAAGAAAAACATTTCTAAAAAATTAGCATTAAAGTTTTCAAATAATAATTTAAGTACGAAATTTATAAAGATATATTTCTTCTTTTCTGAAAAATAGTTTGGTACTTAGTAAGACTAAACACTATAAAATATAAACGTATGAGAAAGTAGAGTGGAGATTCACAACTCAGATATTTTCTACTTTTCAGCGGTAATTATTTTCAATAATTTGAATTAAAGTTTTCGTTGTAAAGTTTAGTTACTTTTCATCCACTATAGTAATGTTAAGAAGTTTAATGATTCTCCCTCTGATACCAAATGTAAAAATCATTCTTGAATCTGAGTTCTTTTTTAAGATTTCCCGACGAAATATTCAGATGCGTAGAGATGATAAAGCCAGATACGTGCATTAAGAATTAATGCGTTTGAGTGGTTTTCTTGTGGGAAAAGAAAAGTATTTTCCGGAATAGGATTTCTAATTCGCATCGTATAAAATGCGAAAGATAGCATCGATGAAAATGAAATATAGGCTCACCAGGCATGAAAAATAGATGCTGAAGAAATATATTAGTCATTTGAAATATTTATATGAAATAAATTTTATACTATTCAGTAAATATTTGAGTAATAATATTTAGAGAGTCCTTCAATCATTATACAGTGAAAAGTTATATGTGCACAATTCCGCTTGCCTAGCATTTTACAATGTCATTTTATATTTTGTCTGCATTCACATTACAGTTTACATTTTACGTTTTGTCTGCCAACCTTTTACAGTATTTGTAAATATACATCTAGTGAATTTTCCAAATTTATCATATAATTAACGTCAGTACATGTCGGCTGGAATAATTTAATGCCCAAAATTAATTTTTAACTAGTCTTGAACAGAAAGTAATAAATGTTTCAACTGGTGAAATTATTAATCACGGTGTATACAACTTGAACATAATGTGAAGAGGTTGCCATCAAGGTTCACTGCGAACGAGCAATCAAGTTCTACTCTACGAAAACTGTGCAATTTGAAGGAGCAGGTGGAACCATATCGTTTTTATCCAGTGTAACTCTGCTGCTGATGACTTTTCGAATTTTTCAAGCTGATCGAGTCTTACAAAGAGCACAATTCAAATTATCGAAATAAATTTTATTTTAGTGTTCATAGTAGAAGTACTTAGGTCGTGCAGAGTAGCCATTTTCCTTGCGTACTTTTGACGTTATTGGAAATCAAATATCACCCAACCGCATAATTCTCTCCAGCGGCGAAATTGCAGAAAAAGAAGCAGTACTCCTTTATGGGACATAACACAACTACACTAATAAAACAAATTAGCTGGTGTGTGGTTCTCAGGTGATGTCTGTCTGTCGGTGTGCATGCATGTATGTATGTTAGTGTGTGTGTGACCTTAAGCCTGTGGAAGCGATATCTCTCATACGTAGTTTGGTACGATTTTTATCAACCGTCAATAATAGAATCCTATTCATTTTACCCTAGATTGAACGTTCGGAGCCCCCCAATATTCGAATTAATTTTTCAAAGAATCGGGACATTTATTAATGGTAAATAAATAAATAATTAATTAATTTATACGTAACTTTTTATTATAAAGTTAATGACATAAACTTTAGAACGCTAGCTTAAACTGTTGTTGAGATATTTGATATTTTTCAAATAAGTTTATCTAAGAAATTACATAAAATTGAACAAATATTCTCAAATATGTAAGACTTGGTCATTAACCTGGCGACTAACTAAAGACTCATTTGACGAAAAGTGTGCCCAAATGAAGAAAATATAGAAAAGTTTACTCTAAGTTAAAAAAATTACGCCAAATTGATGTATTAGTTGTTAATATATTTTAATATAATTGACTATATTTCTCAGCAGATGCTAGAAATATTTCTAATTGTCAAGTTACTTGTATATTTGCAAGAACTCTATTTGTCGATTGGATAGTTCGAAATATTTTCACATTTTGTCATCCAGAAAAACGCCAAATACATTTTATCATTAACAACATTGCGCCATGGATCCTGTACATTATTTCGTACTGAAAGAAGTCATTGCATTCTGTAGACAAAAAATTATGCGCCGCCCATATCACTGACCTCATAATTATTCGACACTGACCTCATAATTATTCCATGATGAATTTTTTTCACAAACAAAATGTTCGGCAGAATGAACAAAGATTTTGTGAAAGTTTAATTATGCTTTATTGGATGTTATGGAGAGAATTTCATTGTTTTAGAGTTTTATTCCGATTCCTTAGATGAATATAGATTAGAAAACCATATACCAGCGTTAAAAGAATCAATGCGATTGGGTAATTTAAGTTGGCAAAGGAAATATTTTCCCCTGAATGAATTTTCTAATTCTTAGCGAATAAAAACCGAGCGATTCCTTAAAATGGAGTTAAATATAGATATGAGAGATATGTCAGATGCAATATTTATTCTATATATATTAACCCTTTTCGATACAGATACCCATACCCGAAAGCAAAACCTTGCACAGTTCACATGGAAACTAGTTATGGTAGTGATTGAAGTTGACATCATTTTGATTGGCAATATTGTTTATTTTTTTCTCACTTGACAGTTTTTGACATTCAGGTTTTTGACTTGACGGTTAAAACGGTGGATTAAACTGGATAAAAACGTCATGCGTCAAAAACCTGCCAACCCTGCGATGATTTAATAAAATTTATTTTAAAGAATGGACCCTTAACCATTGCTGGAACATAGTCAATAGTCACAAGAGGATTATCTTCCTGATGCTAAAAATCGAGATTCAGTGCAAGGACTAGTATTCGTGGTAAATATTCAATTTCTTACCCCCCCGTTATGAATTTCGATTATAACCCTTATATGCAAATAAATATTTCTGCCAAGTTTAAAACGTTTCTTAATTGAGGTTTAAATAAATGCTAATTGTATTACCCACCTCCATCAAAAAAAAATTTAAATCTTCCCTGCTCACATATACGTTTATAAACCTTCTTGATACTCCCTTTTTGCGTCAGTGACAAGACGTTGCGGATAGGATTACCTAATTTAAACACCTTGATTTGTCTGTCCGTTTATCTATCCATCTCTGGGTAACGTTTGGTAAAAATGTTGGTGACAAATTTGGCGAGATATCGCCAACTTGGCGGCTTTTTTTTAAATGTTGCGAAATTGACAAAATTGTCGCCAAATCGAAAAAAAAATGAAGCCAAATGTAAGGTAATGTTTTGCAAATTTTGAATTCCGTCATATGACTGGTATACCTTCTAGTATATTAGGAATAGCAAGCGGGACGCTACGGGGGAAGCCATGGCAATACTGGGATTGTCGTTTATACATGATTGAAATCGATATTTTACTATATTTTGGCTACTGCTCATGAAAGCAAAGCAAAGAAAAGGAAAATTTCGTTTTTACTATCATTATCAGTGACCACTGTGTATGGGATCCGCAACTAGTACTAAAGTCAGATTCACATCCCTTCAGAGTGTGGACGGGGGAAGAACTAGGACTATAGGGCCAGGAAATCCTTGCATATAGCAGTTATTAGAAATTAAACCTGGTACCAACAATATGTTTCCTACATCAATTCATCCTATTAAAATTAAGTCCTTTTACACTTTAGAATTAAGTTAAATTAGGTAACAAACCAATGCTTTTGGTGGAAAGAGAAAATATTGGCAAGTAATTATTAATTATGGAAATTTAATTCCAAATAAGAAGGAAGGAACAAAGCGCAGCCTTAGTTCCAGTGATCGCTTTCCATGCCGTATCTGAAAGGAATAGAATTTAGCATAAATTACCCTGTATACACCTATTTCCATTTAGGACTTTTTATATTTCCTTGCTGAAACTTCCAGATGCACATACATTAGAAAGTTAGATGCGAATGCATTAAGAATTAATCCATGTGATATGAGTAGTTTATTTGTTTAAAGAAAATTTTATTTCCGGGATGCAATATCTAATTCTAGCTAGATAAAACGCGAAAGGCAGTGTCATTAGGCATAAAGTGAAGTTAGATATATCTAATGTGAAAGATGTGTACTTAAGTTAAATTTTGAGGTTATATTAAATATTTATAGAACATATTTCTTTTCGTTAAACATTAAATGCGATTGATGTATAGAATAGAGTTTAATGCATAAAAATGATTTATAATGTTTCAGTTTGCAGTGTTACAAACCAACTTTTACTTAATAACTTATACGGGATTGTATGCATATAAAATTAATATTTAATTTGTTGTTCAGCGTCGGTTTCGAATCGCGCTTCCAATGCAGTAACTGAAGTCCGTGGAGCGGTTTAACAGTTTTTGAACACTGCTAGCACAAAATAGCCGATTGCACTGCACTAACCAGGAAAATCTGATAAGGCACTGGCGAGGTTCTCTGGAAAGTCATTAGACACATTTGATAATTTGCAAGGAAAGGTTTATGTAATGTGAACGTTAGTGGATTCAATTACAGAGTTGCAGTGCATTATCTAATGTGGAGTAATCGAAATTAATGGAGACAATTATTTAAAACATATGGTTATTGGCGTATTGCTGTGCTATTCAGGAATGCTAAAATAAACACCATGTACTTGCTCGGGAATTTAATATACAGCCTGCTAAAAGTGCCCCTCATCAGAAATAATGCACATATGAATTCAAGAACAAATTATACTGCTTAAGCATTCCATGTATCATTGTGTTGCAGTCCCTGATGATATGGATGTTTGACATATAATTATTGTCTTCCATGTACGTGTTTCATGCGTTCTTTATGTCGATTCCTATTAATTATATAATCTTCTGCAACTTTGTAATTAACATTTTCTTATATCTTACTTTGTTGCCGTGGTTATTATCTCTATATTAAGAAAAAAAAATTTGTCGCCACTGTTTGACGAATTTCGCGTACTTCGAGTTTCTCTTTCTCGTACCCTAAAAACCAACTAAAGTACCCAACGAAGGGATGAACATTGATATCCATCGAAAGATTTTTTTAAGGTTCTTTGAAATGAAGGGTGGCAATCTATGATAGTGATCATTAAGAGCAACGATACAGACTTTTCAATATTTTTCTTGTAAATTTTTTAAAAATCCCAAGAATTTTAGCTACTTGTATTTTTATTAGCTGTGACTTATCTTTTATTCAAAGTGGTCTGATGAGCACATACGAAAAAATAAATTAAAAATGTCTGATGTGGGCAGCACATGACTTTCCTTATATAATGCTATAAATTTACAACTTTTACAGTAAAAAACTACGTTATTCTTATAGTAGATACTTATATTCTTTCCAAGATATTGAATTTTCGTCAATGAGTCGTTACTTTTATCCATTCGCCGACATTTTCGTTTATTTGGCGACATTTTCGTTAATTTGGCAAGAGTTAAAAAGTCTTCAAGTTGGTGACATTTCGCCAAATTCATCGTCAAAATCTCGGCAACCGTTATGGACAGAGAATTAAATTTTTCTTATAGCAGGTAAATGACTATTGGCGTTCAAATGCAAAAGTATTACTCAAAGCATATTTTCTAATAATTGAAACGAGAACTATGAGAATTGTTTTATTGTTTTTACCAAATTTATTGCATGATATTACATACGTAAAGTAAACATGTTTTTCAACAGTTAATATTTGTTTTCAATTTATGGGATTTTTTGATAAATTTATTTGAAAAATGGGTAATATCTCGATAACGGTTTATGCTAGCGTTCTAAAGTTTATGTCAAAAGTTTTCTAAGGAAAAATTACATAAGAATTGTCTATTTGCGTAAATTTATTGTAGGTTTTGATTTTTTGATGACTTTTTCAAAATTTCATTCGAAAATTTAGGACCAAATTTCATTTGAATCTCTTCATTCTTTCGATATCGTCTCTACAGACTCACTGACACACACACAAACACGAAAAAATTGAGATATCCTCCATAATCATGTTGTTACCAATCTGTATGATAAAAAAGATTCTTATAATTTCACTATCATTAAATTGCTTTTATATCGATCTTGTAATTCTATTCAATTATTTAGAAATATCATTTTAAACCAGCTATTTCGAATACATCGACTTTCTGATCCTCAGTTTCACTATCTCCATATCAATAATCTTAAACGCTTATGTCACAATTACCACTATCCGGAAGTATTTGTAAATAATATTATTAATAATTTCAAATGCACCACATAGTAATTTTACAATTGTGTTATTTATCCTTGATTGGATAACTCATTTTTGTGAGTTTCACCAATTCTTATCATTTAACTTTCCAAAGGGCATGGGTCTGATACTGTTTACTATTTTTGGAAAGACTACTGTCCACTTGTCCTGAGTCCTATACTGATTACTATTTTGCAAGTCTTCATTCAAATGTATTTTTCGCATACGTTCAATAGTATATTCATTCCGGTGTCCACTCGCTTTAGCGAAGATGTAGTGTGCTCTGTCATACGTTCTCCTGTAAATATTTCGACTTACACATGGTGGCTGTGCCTGTGGGTTTGTATTTCTGTTTTTTGTATTTCTGGATTTTAATTCATTTGATATTTATTATTTTTCCTTCCACTAGCCAGTAGACAGTTCCAATTGTGTCCATACTCAAATACTATCGTCAATGTCAGAAACTGGCTATTCCGTAAGTTTTAATTCGAATTCTATGGCTGTCCTGACGAGAATGCTATTTCGAACTAAACGCCATTTTTATGTAGTTTCGACTGGTTGTTCCCTATATATTTTTCCTTAATCTTGAGCTAATTATTATTGCATTTTCTCATTTTTGCGGTGTTTGCTTTTTCATCTGATGTAATTATATTTATTTATATATACCTATTTAATTGTGATTTATGTATATCCTCTAATAGTCCCCTCATCCCCATTCCGTTGTTGTGATAAGTTACCTAATTTTTTTATCCTTAGTCTTCGTCTATAGTTACTTATTTGTAACAGATATGCTAAAGATGGGGCTTTTTTGTACTTACCGTAGTTTGCATAGTTTTTGATATTAAAAAAAATCAATTTTTATTATATATATATATATATATATATACATATACATATATATATATATATATATATATATATATATATATATATATATATATATATATTCCGGCTTTACTGCTGTTTTTTGTCGTTTTTCTACTAAAATATATATTTTAGCACTTAAATTTAAATATCTATGAATATCCAAATGCAATTGACTGGTTAATGGACAGTTGAAGAAAAATGTTAAAAAAATGTATGTTGTTGTTAAGAAATAATTTGGAGCTAATTACATGAATCATGGTTTAAATTACTTGCTAAATTCGAATCAGGATTGGGTTGCGATTAGATTTAACAATATTAATAAATAGGAAATGGATTGTGAAACAGTGCGATTGAGCTTTATAGAATTAATTTCTTTTCAATATACTTTCGAAACAATTTTTTAGAACTTTTAAAACATCTTCTGGTACATCGCATTGTGTTTCTAAGCTACTTTCATTCTCTAGACATAAAGTCAGGAGCATACGCTGACCAGTAAATCAGTATGCAAAAATACCGGTTTACATATTTTACTCAAAACATTGATATAGATTTTTCGAAATTTATGACAGATTCGTACAGAAAATACTGCTTTATAAGTTTCTATCCTGTTATTTTATGCCGCATCCTAATATTGCCCAAATCCATTCTATTGTTAAGAATACACAAATTATCTTCACAGCATATTGCTTGTCTTCAAAGGAAAATGACACTCACGGCCAACTATTTTAATTATCTGAATGTTCTAGTCGCTTGGCAACGAATTTAGGCGACTTTGGCGTCAGATTTAGCGTGACATCGCCAACTTGGCAACTTTTGGCGATTTAAAGATTCTATAGTCTATGGTTAATTTTCTTTTAAGTTATGCAAATTTTTGTAGGAAATACCTCTATAAGTTAGTCATTGTTGACGGTGGCAAGTGTATTGTGAAAAACGTCTGTGTGCTGATAACATAATCTTATATTTATTTAATTGTTTTAGCATTTAATAACTCATTTATTGAAGCTGACAGTTATTGTTCTACCTCTTAAGATAAATAGCCAGTTTGTAACTATATATGGTTGCTGTTTACACGTATTGGTACTTTAAATAAAAGTGTTAGTTATACGGAGATGTGATAACACTTGTATTTTGATAATACACCTACGATTTTAGAGGATACATCGTAACACAATTCTAAAATTCGATCTTTTGAACAATTGGTTTCCGATTTTATGCTGTAAGGACTGATTTAATGGTCACCAAATAGTACTCGTTATAAATACGAGGAGTTGAAAGGAAAACAAACGTGTTTTGACAATTTAGTGTCTAGAGCATATATTAGTGCATCAATATTCAGCTCAACTATTTGACTCGATTTCACGGGCTCTAACTTTCAAACACATATTATAATACACACCAAATTTTGCAGTTTGATATGTAAGAATTAAATCCTGATACATAAATATTTTTTTCGATTTTATCAAACATATTAAATATATGCTTTATTATTAATATTTAAAAAATATAAGAAATCAATAAACATTTTAAAATATACTAAAACAAATTAAACGGCGTTGTACAGGTCCTAAATAAGCGTCCGCTGCGCAAATAATGTTGAAAGCGATAACTCCACTCAATTTTCAAATCGCCTGTTTAGAATCAAATTCTTTCCCACATTTCGGTGTAATTAATATCATTTAGTTCCAACACGTGTATAGCCTCGTTCAATAATATAACATACTTGTGCAAAAACGTCCAGTGTTACTAAAGAAAAAAGCCCTTCGCGAACGGAATCTAAAATCTCAATTTATATGCTTGTGTGCTTGTTTTTCTTGAACATGTACTCAGTGTTGCCCGCAAGTTAATGCAAAAGTGTTATATAAAATAACAAAATTAATAAATTCCATTCATATATGAATAACAGTGAAAAATCCATGCAATTCATGTACATCTGCGCAACGGGCGTAATGCGACATCCCCCTCCCAAATCACGAAACAGAAAGTGTTTACTTGCACAAACTCTATATTCTACGTTAAAATCTACAGACGAAATATTTTTATATATAATAATTTTATACATAACTAAATATTTTACATATAACTAAATATTTTATAAATAAATAAATATTTTTATATATAAATAACAGCGAACATTCAATCAGTGTACATCGACGCAACGGGCGTGATACTAACCCCTTCCCCTCAAATCACAAAACCAAAATCAGTCATTTGTGAAGACTTTACGTTCTATATTAAAATCCACCAACCAGCACAATTTAAATCTTAATTTCAACAATATCAGCACAGTTAGACCAATTTATATAATAACCATATCTTCCGAAAACAACTTAATTATTTTTATTTCCAAAACTCTATTTAATGTCTATTTTGACTGCTCATGAAACCGCTGGAGGGGGCAAAATGGATCCTCCCCTCCTCCACCACCGCCACCGCGAACGCACTTCAGCTTAGGAATATGAAGTACACTTAACTCTTTTCAACTTAATTTTATAGGTCAACCTCCTAGATTTCAAGCAGGATGTTTCCCCCCGAAATCCAACAACACTTCCAATCCCCGCAGGGATCTATTTGAGTTTTTTTGCCGACGTGCTTTGTATAAGTCCAAAGTATGCAAAAATTACCTATATATTTATAAAAATTATAAATAATAAACGGGTGTTTTTAGCAGTATGTAGTATTCAAAGTATTATAAATACCTAATTACTAATCAATTAGTTCTTTCGCAGTTTTAAAATCGGGGACGTCTTTAAAACACTTATAAAACATTTCATTTTGCATACCTACTAGTATTATGTAAATCTATCAAAGTCAGGAAAATTTAAGTCTTGGAAAATAGGTTGCAGCTTTTATTAATAAGTTGTTTAACAATGTATGATACTTAAAATTGTAAATCGACCTCTAATCAAAAATTGTTAGGTTCCATCTCATTTTGATGATGTAATCACGTACAAAGTTCCGTCTCCGTTACGTTCTGCCGATACTAAAAGTATGTAAACTTAGAATCGTCTGCGCCGCTGGAGGAGAACAGCTTCTAGAGTGTCTGGCCTCCTCTATTTTGTCTGTCCCTGGGTGAGAGATTTCGTTATGTTATGCCCTGTAGTCGGTAAATGTATGAACATTCGGTTTTTGAAGTCATCATGGAGTTATGAAAGGTCCAAGAATTTTTTTAGAAATATTTTTCCCGTTTTCCCCCATATCCATATCCTGAAGAAATCAAAAATATGTCCCGATTAGGTTCTGTCCCGTAGTTGATACTATAAATCCAAATATTCAGTCTTCTGAGCCGCATGTGGGTTTCTTGTTTCGTATTTTGAGTCTAGAAAGACAAAAAACACGTTAGACAGTTATTATATTGATACGATATTTTTTATATTTTATATATTTTTTACGTAAATCACGAAGTAAAAATAAATTAAAATTTAATGCAATATTCCACCGGAAATAATATTTAGTATTTTTAACATCTACTGTGGGCTTTTAAACGTGTCAAAATATTCTCCGCAGCGCGTAGGTTAGAAAATTAGATACTCGAATAAATAAATAAAGTATATTTAATTCTTTCGAGTGGTTTATGCGGGTAACTAAAAATATCTTCACGATTCGGGTTTCTAATTCCTCTAAAATAAAGTACGATATATACCACAGCCAAAAATTGAAGATTGTTTTTTCTGATATATAAGTTGGATATGGGGATTAAATATTCGAGTCGGATCCAATATGTATCTAAAAAATATAATACATTGTCTGGAAATGTTATTAAATTCCCATGACTTTAGAGCATCTTAAGCAGAAATCTTGAAATTTTGGAATAGTGTTTTATATTTCCAACTCTTAGCTGAATTCGTAATTGCAGAACCCACCAGTGAAGTTGTTCATAGAACTTGGAATGACGCACTGCGACCACCAGCGTATATAGAACTTTATAAATGTTTTTCAGCAGTAATGACCGCAAAAATCCTTCAAAATAGGTAGATTCCTTGTAGTAAGAGCTTAATCTGCTAGAATTTTAAAGGTATTTGCAAATGCAAAGTATGATTATTAGTTGCCAGAGATGTTTGAAAAATTGCTGCACATGGCACATTTTCTTGACGGAAGTGCAGTTATTGACTATTCTTTATTGAAAAGTGTTAATAATCATTAAAGCTGGGTCCACCTATATTGCTTTTCAAACAAGGAGGGAAATATTTTTTATGAGTAGTATGATCATTACTATCACTATTCTCTGTCTCACTCTTTTTCTGCACTACACTTTGCGTCCATACACACTGCATTTTTTCTCGTTTCTCATTTTTTCACACAAGGTGGCGCCACTATAATGGGTTCTGATGTTTAGCCATATTGTTTTTTGTGCATCATGACCAAGATATTATTTAGCGATTAAATTCAAGCTTTTTTAACAATGAAGATTTTTAACACTTTACAACGTAGTTTGTTCATTCTGTCTGTCTGTCTGTCTGTTCGTTAGCACGATAACTGCCGTAAAAATGGCTTTATCAAAATAAAATTTTAGTATGTTCTTCAGACGGTCTGTGGGACCTATGGGAATATAAATGAATAATATAACCCAATTAGTTTTTTATTGAACCCGGGTTGAAAAATTGAAATATACTGAACCCTATGGTACCTAATGTTTCAAACATTTTTTAAGCATATTTAAAATTCACAAATTGCTTCGAAAATTTTAGAAAATATTCAAATTATCCCACAAAATATATAAAAAAAAATTCAGTAAAATATGTTAGGTAGTTTTTTAAATAAAAATTATTTATTATAGGGAGAAAAACAAATTTAATTAAATTCTGACTCTCGTTATATCCTCCAGAAAGGAACAAGAAAGATCAATCATGCTTAAAGCATTGATTATGAAACACTTTCCAACTTCAATGCAATTTTATTTAAACATGTCTAAAATGCAATACATTCCTCGGTAATATTTTAAAACTTCTCACAATACTACATTGATTTATTATATTTGAAAACTTAAACATTCATCGAAAAAAATGAACTTCATTCAAATGACGGCATTGAAATATAAATTGCCTGGTTTAAACATCTCTAAAATGTGATATATTACTCGGTAACAATTTTAGAATTATCATAATACCACGATAATTTATTATATTTAAAAACTTCATCGAAAACAACTGAAATTCATTCAAATGACGTCATAGAAAAAATAACACGCCTGGCTCTCTCTAAAAAAGCAGCATTTCATTCATAAATAATTTCCCATTCATGTCATTCATCACAATACTATAATAATTTATTTTATTTTAAAATTAAGACCATGGAGCTATAAGTAATTTAACTCTATGCTTAAAATTTCATCGCAAAAAATCGTCCTTCTCTCGGTAATGTCAATGAATATTTCTTTCATATCTCCTATGCAGACACCATGAGCTAAATTCTTTTGCATTAAAAAAATACAGCAATTCCTATACAACTCATCCTACATATTTTGCTGTTTACATTTCATATAAGTGAAAAATAGGCTTCGTTAGAGAAATAATCAAAGTTGGATGCGCATTTAAACTCAAATATATTGTCATTGCGTTGTTTCAGTATGTAGATGCACAGAATTTAAGCGAAAATAAAGAGGTTTTATGACGAATACAGCACTCAATATGAATTAAAAAGAACTTTAAAAATGACGATTTTGAGACAAGATGGATGCCGTATTATATTTTGAAGTTGGTCACTTGATCGCTTCATATCATGCTCACGTCATCGCTTCATGTAAGAGGTGTAATTATTATTTTAATTTTTATTTAAAAAACTACTGAATATATTTTGCTGAATTTTTTTTTATATATTTTATGGAATAATTTGAATATTACCTAAAATTTTCGAAGCATTTTGTGAATTTTAAATTCGCTTAAAAAATGTTTGAAAAATTAGGTCCCATAGGATTCAATGTATTTCATTTTTTCAACCCGGGTTCAATCCAAAACTAATTGGGTGATATTATTTATTTATATTCCTATAGGTCCTACAGACCGTCTGAAGAACATACTAAAATTTCATTTTGATTAAGTCATTTTTACGGCAGTTATCGTGCTAACGGACAGACAGACAGACAGAATGAACAAAGTCATAAACACATTTCAACTTTGTTGTAAAGAGTTAAAAATAGATATATTATATAATACATATATTTCCAAGAGTTTAATTATTTTATATATGGAAAAAGTTTCATATTTTAAAATAAATATGGTAGATAACATATTTTTCAAATTTTTAAATAAAATAAATTATTATAATATTGTGATGAATGAAACGATTGGGAAAATGTTTATGAATAAAATTCTGCTTTTATATAGAGGCGATTTATATTTTTATGACGTCATTTGAATAAAATTAATTTGTTTTCGATGAAGTTTTTAAATATAATAAATTATTGTAGTGTTATGATAATTAAATTTTAAAAATATAACCGATGAATGTATCGCATTTTAGAGATGTTTAAACCAGGCCATTTATATTTCAATGTCGTCATTTGAATGAAGTTCATTTTCTTCGATGGAGTTTTCAAATGTAATAAATTAATGTAGTATTGTGATAATATTAAAAATATTACCGAGGAATGTATTGCATTTTCGACTTTTTTAAATAAAATTGCATTGAATTTGGAAAGTGTTTCATAATCAATGCTTTCTGCATGATTGATATTTCTTGTTAACAATGTGTCAGAAACGTGTGTCTTTTATTAAACCTCATTTGTAAACCTTAAGATATAATCTTTTTTATTATTACATCCTGTAAAACCATAAACGGAATCAAAACTTCGGAATACACTGCAGTTGGCAACATTATCCATTATCTATTATTATACTTTTACTCTTGCAGCAATCCAATATGCATCTTTGAGTCACATGAATGTGTGTCAGAAATAAGAGAAACGGAGACAGCAGTTAAGAATTATACCAGCTACATCCTTTTCACTTACAGCAACTTTTATCTTTATAAAATAGTGATACAAACAATGGAAGAATAATGCTCTTCTTGCAATTCCTACGTCTAGTTCACCCCCGCTAAAATTCTAAAAGCATTTATCCGCAATCTAGGAAAAAGGGATTTTTCTTGCCTCCCAGCTGTTATCTACTTCCTATAAATCGGCAAGAAAGCTGGTAAGGCAGCCCCGCCCTTTTCTTGTATTCGATTTGTTCGATCCGCACAATCCATTTTTTAGTTCAGCTCCATCGGGGCTCCTCTATTTGCGGTGACAAATTATTTTCATACTTGTCTGCGGCATATGACGCTAATGTCCTTTAGAAGTACGGCCTTCTTAAATTGGATACGAGGTCATATGTTGGACGCTGCATAAGTAAATATTGGACTTTTTGTTGCGTAATGAGGAATATATGGATTTCTAAATAGTTTTGTAAATAGTTTTCAAGTTGGGTTGCGCTAAGTTTCGTTTTTCAAAATATCGGAATTTTGGTGTAGATGGTAACAAAAATTATGTATTTCCTTTTCAGTTAATTACTTTAAAAATTGCATTTTTACATTACTTTGAATTTTTATCGCTTTTTACTTTCCTTATATACATAATGTATAAGGAAAGTATTGTGACGGGGTTGAAAATTCGAATTACAGTTTTCGACGGGGGATCACGTTTCAAGTATAACTGATCACGAATCAAACATTTTTGAAGTGATGTATGTGTGCGTGTGTGTGTGGAAGAATGTGTGTGTGTGTGTCGGTGAGTCTGTGGAGACGATAACTGACGAACGAATGGCCCGAAAATTTGGTACAAAAATCACAATCCGTAAACACTGGAAGCCTAATGCTTTTGTACGCAATCGGATGTTCAGAACTTCCCTAAATTTTCGAGGGAAATTTTGAAAAAATCGTCAAAAATTCAAAACCACTAATAAAGTTGTGCAAATAGATATTTCTTATGTAATTTTTTATTAGAAAACGATTGGCATAAATTTTAAAACGCTAACATGAACCGTTCTCGAGATATTGCACATTTTTCAAAAAATTATTAAACAGTCATATCAAATAAAACAAGAAAGAGCAATCATGCATAAGCATTGATTATGAAACACTTTCCAACCGAAATGTAATTTCATTTAAAAATTTCTAAAATGTGATACATTCAGTGATGATATCTTTTACATTATCACAGTGCTACAGTAATTTATTATACTTAAATACTTATAACTGTATCGAATTATAAATCATCTGATTCTTTATGCAAAATCAATGAATATTTCATTCATATAACTTGTATTCCAGACTCCAGAGCTAAATAATTTTGTGTGAAAAAAATTCAGCAATTCTTATGTAATTCATCTTACAATCGCTTGAGATATTTGCATTCTGCATATGTTAAAATTAAGCTTCGTTGAAGAAATAATAAAAGTTTAGGGATCATTTAAAATCACAACTATTGTAATTGCATAGGCACGGAATTTAGATACACAGATAATACACAGATACACAGATAATATATGTGTATGTACTCAAAGTATTAGAATAGTGCCGAAGATCGGAACTCGAATTTTCAAAGAATCTACAAGTGTTGGGACTTCTAGAATACGAAAAAACTATTTTTAGGAAGACGTCTGTGTGTGTAAGGGTGTATCTGTGTGTCTGTGTGGATATTACATCCACTCTAATTGAAAAACTAATGAACCGAATTTCATACAATTTGGTAGGTATGTTTTTTGTGGGAAATCCTGATGTTCATTAGATTATAGTACGATTCGTAATAAAAGAATCTGCCTTCTTTGCGAAATGGCCGCAGAAATTGCCTTTATCCACTCTAGCTAAAAACTAATGGAACAAATTTAACAAAATTTGGTGTATAATATTCCAATAACCTACAAGTGATTTATATACCAAATTTAACAAAATTTTGTATATAAATCATTTGTAGGTTATTCTAGTACGATTCGGGAAAAAGGAACGGGCTATTTTTGCGAAATGGCCCGCAAAAATCGTTATATATACAAATAAAAGACTATGTGTGCTCAATTATATCAATTAAATTCCTATTTAATACGTGATTTTTGACAACAAAAAGAATAAGACTAACCCCATTACTCTAGGACTAGCCGTTCTTGAGATATTCTAGTTTTTTCGCGTTTTCGCTACGCCACCTTTGACAATAAGTCCAGCTATCAAATGAGAACCAAATTTAAATTTAACCTGTAAATTCAATGTCATTTAAAATACTTATGGTTGTTATTTTGTGCAGATAAACTCAAATTATTATTGAAGAAATAGAACGAATATGAGTCTGCAGGGAAAGACATGTGCTGTCCACATCAGAATTTTTAACAATATTACAACAATGATTTATAGAAGTGAACGGGGATTATTTTCAGGCCATTTCGAAAAAAAATGTATGATCTATATTTAAAGATCCATCAAATTTTTGTCGAATAAAATGTAATGCCATCAAATAAGTAATCATGAAGAGTTATACAAAATTTTAAAAAAATGAATAATTGTTATCTACCAAATTTATTTTAAAATGTGTAGCCTCTTCCATATGCAAAATGTTTAACAAATGGAAAGATATTTATTATATAATATATCTCTCTTTTCTTTCTGGAAGATATCCCAAAGTCAGAATTTAATCGAATTTGTTTTTTCCCCATATTAAATAATTTTTAATTAAAAAACTACTTAACATATTTTACTAAATTTTTTTTTATATATTTTACGGGATAATGTGAATATTTCCAAAAAAATTCGAAGCAATTCGTAAATTTTAAATTTACTTAAAAAATGTTTTAAAAATTAGGTCCCATAGGGTTCAATGTATTTCATTTTTTCAACCCGGGTTCAATAAAAAACTAATTGGGTGATATTATTTATTTATATTCCCATAAGTCCTACAGTCTGTCTGAACAACATACCAAAATTTCATTTTGATAAAGTCATTTTTACGGCAGTTATCGTGCTAACGGACAGACAGACAGAAAGAATGAACAAAGTCATAAACACTTTTCAACTTTGTTGTAAAGTGTTAAAAAAATATTTCCTATTGAGAAACATGTTCACTTTTCATATGTAATACCATGCGATAAATTATGTGACTTCATTTTCGTGGAACTAGCTCGTTCCATTTATGAAAAGAGATACATTGAATAATACTTTTGTAATTGAATTCCAATAATCATTTATCTGCTGTAAAAATAACTTATTTCTCCGTCCATAACGCTTGGCGATATTTTGGCGACGAATTTGGTGGAATGTCGCCAACTTGGCGACATTTTTAATTGTTGCCAAATTAACAAAAATCTCGCCAAATGGATAAAAATGGCGCCAAACCAATAAAAATGACGACTAATTGAACGAAATTCAATATCTTGGAAAGAATATAAGTATCTACTATAAGAATAACATTTTTTTAACTGTAAAAGTAGTATATTCATTGCATTATACAAGGAAAGTCATGTGTTGCTCAGATCAGATTTTTACAAATAGCATAAAAATTCTTGAAACTATAATTTCTAAAAGTTTAGTAAATTTCTGAAATGTTTTTATATTGAATTTATGAACCACGCCCTTTTGATTAGAAATTGCAGTCTTAAGTGTGTACTTCTGAAATTAAGTTAAAATTTGTGTCCCTGGCATCTTTTTCAAGCCCTTATTTAAATAAATAATTAAATATCCATTTAAATAATTGAGGAGCATCAAATTGTTTTATTCCAACTGAATTTTTGGATAATTATGTGGTTTTACTGTTTAAAAATTTTTTAAAACGTTCTTGATGTCACCTCCATGGTATATACTCATGACAGTTTTTGTATAATATTTTAGCTGTTTCTTCTATATTATAAGAGAAAAACACTAAATAAAGTAATTAAAGTTAATTTAGAAACATTATTTCCTTCATTTTTTTAAGAACGGATTAAAGAATAATAACATTTTTCTTGTGAACTTGTAACGTTTAGTCCCTAAAATTATGGTCCCTTCTATGGAAAATTCTTATAATTCCGTAAAAATACTGTAAAAGCACCAAAGTCAATGATCTTTACAGTGAGATGAATCTACACTTAAACATTTTGTTGGCTAACTATCTATTTTAAGAGGTAAGCTATATTTTCTTGAAGTTTTAATTCAAAGTACTTGTAAAAATGGAGAGTACTTTTATCGAATATCACCTCCATGGCGTCATGAACTATGCCAGTTTCCCAAATAACATCTACTTATCTTTACACGTTGTTCTGAATTATGTATTTCAATGTTATCCGAGCAACATTACAATGTTACAAATTGTGTTCATAGGGGATGAATACTTTTAAGTTAAATTCCAGATATGTCATCTCCATGTCAATGTTGCGACATGGAGCTGACAATAATATTTATTAATATAAAATATAAGTTGTTATAAAATGATTTCTTGACCTCTGTTCACGGTTTGCACAACTTCATTGACTTCATAGGAACACAAAACATAAAAAAAACAATAAAACATGTTTTTTTTTCAAGAAACATTGGTTATCAAATTTCCGCTTATTTTCAGAATGACCCAAGTAGTATCAATGAAGATTGTAATTGAAGATTGTGGTTCAAAACAGTAAAGCCAATATAAAATAGAAAACAAATTAAACTGCATTAAGGAATTTTTAACCTGTTTGAAATGAGATGAAATGTACAAAACTGATAATTAAATAGATACTGGATTAAAAAATATTTTAAACAATCGTGAATAAAAATATATTTTTCTAAAATCTAATTCATTCAGCGACAGAAGAGTTCCGAAAAAATCGAAATGAACTGTATGCAACAAGGAATCATGCTCTCACTGCAGAAATCTAGCATTTGTAGGTCAATTACGTACTTGTCAATCTTCTTCGGCACTGAATAGTCTATAACTACATGGCGGTTAGGAAACATGTTATGTTTCAAGATTTGGGGAATCTTTTGGACGAAACTATGACCCACGAAATTAGTTTAACCATGCATCCATATTTAAACGTATAGAAGCTTCAGCACAGTCTGCAGTGTCTAGGTTAGTAGTTACAAAATTCGCCGATAAGTGGCGTTTATAAAGCTGGTAAGAGTAATTGTCTGTTAGACCAACATCGTTGAAGTTAGTCATCGTAGACTTTTCAAAAGCATAGCCGATGACTGTCATCAAAATGGATACAACGATGTTGGTGGATAAACCTAGAGCACTATTTGCAGCTTCAGACATACACACTACTGGCGGTTTTGCCTATTGGGTTTCTACAAGAAATTTAAATATGAATCATGGAAAACATAAATTTAAAACTATTTTACATTGAAATGATTTATTGTCCAATGTACACGGCACATTCCTGGAAACAAATTTAGAAAGCATCTACACATACGCGGCGAGAAAGTTCTTTCGGTTTTTGACAGTATTTGGTAATATTTCATGCTTTTCCCACTTTGCTGGCATGTTATTCAGATGAAAGACCGATAACGCGCTATCGATTCCAATGTGCTTTTGTTCATCAATTTGTAAAACAGAAATGCATTTATTTCACTTATTGCAATAATAACAGACTGTAGAAATGTTATATATTACTTACGTGTGCCAGTTGTTACATTTTAGAACCAGATATTAAAAGCATATTTCAAACCTGCTTGTACCTGATTGTACACTATGTATTATATACAGTGGAATAATAAAAAATGAATCTGATGTGGTCAACACATGACTTTTCCTACAGACTCAAATTCATTTTCTCCTTATTTCTCCAATAATTAACTAAATTGAGTTTAATTGCACAAATAAACACGCTTAATTACTTGAAATGACAATAAATTTGCATTTCTTTGAATTCAATTTTCGTTTTCATTTTGTAACGGGGCGCATGTCCAAAGGCGGCGTATCAAAAATACAAAAAACTAAAATATCCCGAGAACGGCAAGTCCTATTGTAATGGGGTTGGTTTTATTCTTTCCATCGTTAAAAATTAGTTATAAAACAGGCATTTTATCCATGCATTTGAACATACGTAGTCTCGTATTTTAGATTTCAACGAATTTTGCGGGCCATAAAAAAAGGCAGATTATTTTTCTCGAATCATACCAAAATTTAATCAGCACCAGGGTAACTAAAAAGTAACTTATCTAACAAATTTTGTGAAATTTGGTCAATTAGTGTTTTAGCTGGAGTGGATACATATACTTTTTGCAGGCCATTTTGCAAAAAAAGCAATAATGCCATTGTATTATGTAGGGAAAGTCATGGCCTGGCCACTAGATAAAATTTGCTCAGAGAATATTTTATTCAACTACAAAACATTGTCTTTTGTAGTACGTGCTTGGTAAAAAACATAATTTGTTTAAAATCAAGATTAGTGATATGCATACGTTACTATAACGTGATTTTGACATTTGTCGCTATCGGTTAATATTTTATTCAACCCAGGATATTGATATGCTCATCGCATAAATCGAGATGCATCAATTTCTTTAGCAGGTGTTGATTTCTTTGGCGCAACTATAAATTATCTGGAGTGTGGCTCAATTCGACTTTTTTAGATCAGAATTCAATGTTAAGCAATTTGTAATTTTTTTTTCAAATTTTACAATTTTTGAAGAGTATGTATTGTTGATTTAAATGAACACAATTATAGCATGTTACCCTTAGTTTTAGAGGGCTAAAAATACCTTTTCATTGATACCAAGTTTGACAATGTACCCCTCAAGGGGGTTATACGCCCCACCCCACCCCCCCGCCGAGGAGGCTGATAACGTTATGTATACAAAAATTGTATCGCGACTACTTTTCACTACAATGATTGAAACTGTTAGGTCTTGTGATCACTTAACCATAATTAACCCCTCTATGCATAATTACGTTAAATTACGTCCTATAATTTTGTCCAAGTTTGATAAATTTCCAATTTCGAAATTTCTGCTCGAATTTCCAAATTTGTTATCTAGTTCTAAGTTTTTTCGCTAATAAAACCGGATAAACAATTTCGTGAAAACACATCAGTATTTGTGGCAGCTATCATGTGCGCAAGAAATTGACCATATCAGAACATCACTCTAAAAATAGCTAAAACGTGTTCAAGAGCTTCCAAAACATATAATGACATCAAAATCGAAAATTTTCGTGAAAATTATATACTATATTCTATAGTGTGAACATGTGATAACAGAATGAAATGCATAAATATACTTTGCAAGAACCATATACGTATATAGCTAAAAAAAGAATACAAACGTGTCTAAAAAGTAAGAAATCATTATATTCATATACAAAAATTTAAAAATCATTACAAAAATGTAAGGAAACACAGTTACAAGAATTTACAGTTGTAACAGCGAATAGAATAATTCAAAACATTAATGGTCTGTTGTCATCGATTGAATTCTGCTTTTGTTCATCGATTTGTTAAGCAGGCCTGCATTTAGCGAACCGAATGTGTTTTGTTACGCTTTTCGAGCAGGAGATAAATTGCAAAAGCACAGTTGTTAACACACGGTTGTTAACACACAGTAGATTATTGTAAAATGTTGCATCTATCGTTAACCGTGGTAAGAAGTTTCAACTTGATTCGCTAAAATTTGATTGTAATGGCTGGAATGTAGATAGTAAAAAGTTTTGCTGTTTTACTATTTTCTCCTGACTAATAAAATGCTTTGATTCAAGCATTCTACGTTAAAATAAAATCTATGTGTTATTCTTATTCACTTATCGAAATGTATTCACCGATTGATTTAACTTACAGTAAAATTATACTTGATTTTCATAGTGTATTTATCAATTGAAACCTTTTTTATCGTGAGTTTTTATTCCACTTAGTGATAAGGTTAAACTAACTAACTAAAGAATCTAAATAACAGACCAAAATGTAAAAAGCAGGCAAGTATGGTTATATAACTCTAAACTTTTAAAATGATTTTTAATGTAGTCGCAATTTGAAAGTTCTACAAATAGCTATTAAATGTTTCAAAATCAATTTTTGTTTATGTAGCTTGTAAAAATGATCTTTTGTTATTCCTAGTGGATTTTCTATATTTCAAAGTAGATGCATTCTCGTAAGCTCATATCTTAAATTATTGCTTTAAATGTAATACCGAAAATAGTGTGTACCCCTTTTACACCCAGATAATTTGCTCATCGCAAGAAATCTCTGGAAAATAGTGTTTATTATTGAGATTCTAAAGACACTCATTCACCCTCAAGAATGCTACACACTAAAATATAATTTAATAACATAATTTATTCAAAATAATTGCCATGGAAAGAAAACTAAACATGCTTGACCACAAACGAAATTGTAGTGAAATTTTCTTGGCGGCATGAAATTCATTGCATATGCAAAATTCAAGATGGTCTGATAATTTTACCTAAACTGAATAGGCATAAACTTAACGGTGTGGGAAATCAAAGTGTTCCAATTGTCAAAAACTAATCACCACGCTGTGTATAATAATAACAGCATATATCTAATATGTGCAAGTCTGGATACATATTTCTCAAGGAAAGGCCAGGAAAATACAATGAGCAAAACGTGTGTCGAAGGTGTGAGCACGAATTGGCAGCAGTTTGACGTAAAACAGGAACAGTCGGCTTAAGTCATACCGTTCGTAAATATTAATTGATTTCATAAAAAATTAATGGGTAAAACACATAAACGGTAATCATGGGCTTACTCCGGGGGAGAAGGGGGGGGGTGCGCGTGAGACATTGTGTTCCCCATCTGTAGCGATTGCAGTTTTAGAAACTTGTAGCTATCCTGTCCTTCTAGTATAGCTCATGTTGTCCTTTGTCAGAAGAGGCATGGATGGATTTTTTTCTGTTTCGTTCTGAATGATGGAAGAGTTTTCATAACTTGAGAACCAGGTAAACGTCCCATTCTTAATTTCACACTTTGGCAAAAGAACGTGTTTTGCCAAAAATAGTGTAAATATATGTATTTTGGTGTTGTAGTTGGATTTTCAATATATGGTATTTTATGGTATATATGTTTGTAGTTTTTGATGCAAATTTGCTCCATTTTTACATATTTTTAAACATTCTCACAATTAATACAAAAATTTAAAAGACAATCTTTACGAATACGATATATGCTTATACTACACTAAACAGATTTCAATGTATTGCATTAATACTTTATCGGCTAAATCCTTTTATTGAACAACGATAAATTTTTGGTTGGTAGTTTTGCATATCACGCGCGATCGTATACGTCAGTGAAGCAGACGTGAGTCTTCCTGGGTAAATATTACAACATCCATCTATTGTATGAAACACCTTTTAACTGCTATTAAAGTAGGGAACTTCAGGAATTGTGACCATTACTCGCAAATGATTGATTAAGATGAACGCCAACTTAAAATAGTGTTTTTGTTATTCGAAATTTTCATTTGTCGATAAAAATATTTATACACATAATTAACGTAAGGACTTTCTGAAATGTCTGGCTTTAAACAAAATTTAAATATTGTTTACACAATCATTCGTATTATATATTCGTATAGATCATAATGTACAAATTCATCTCTATAGCTTCTATAATAATAATATATATTAAACATGCAAAGTATGCCTATGTCATTTTTCCCAGGGAAATTCCTGCAAATAAATGTACCAACACCAGACAAATGGAGAACGACAAAGTATATTTGGTTTTTGACAGTATCTGACTATATATCATTCTTTTCCCTCTCTACTGACATGCTAATCAGATGAAGCGAGAGGACATGTCGGATAACAATAAATCGATTACATTCTTTTGTTCATCGATTTGTAGAACAAACCTGTATTTTTCCGACCGAATGTATTCCGTTGCGATTTTCGAACGGAAGATATATCACGTAAAAGCGGCAGATATATCACGTAAAAGCAGAATATAACGCTACGTCAAACAAACGCTGAAACAAGGTGAAATGGTGAATTTATCGTTAAAAATTGAAATAATTTAATCCTTGGTTTAAAATCAGAACATCACCCGATTCTGCATATTTCACAATTTAAGACAACGGAGAAACCGAAATAAAATTAGACACATGATGTGTTTTACTACATCTATAAAAATATTATCAAAGGAGTTTCTGTTTTTTCAGACTTTTCGATGACCTCGAAAAATGAATCTTTGCGTACTTATAGTATCAACCGCGGGACAGAACCTTACGTTACCAGAAATTAGATTTTCCTCCAGGAGAACGGGTAAATAGGGGTTTCTTAGAAACCCGGATATAGAACCTAATCTGCCACAGTACAGAACCTGTCAGAGCTGGACGTTATATTTGTGGAGGTTTGATCCACTTGTAGATGTGATACAAACTTTTTCTCCACAAACTCCACAGCCGGGGTCTAAAGTACCCCCGGTAAGTAATTTACTCAGAAGGATTTAGGCTCATTAAACACACCATACAATTTAGGACCTATATTTTATTTTAACAATGGTAAACATTAAAAACAGAAGAAATCATAAGAAGTACATGCCAACTTGGCATAAAAATGTGATAAGTCAGATCGTTATGCGAAACTGACTTTCTGCAGACCCCTTTGATTCAGGAATCTTTAGCAGAATCTGGACTGAAATGTGGAAAGGTCTGCCATCCAGCTGGCAGATCAGCTTTTTTATATCCGGATTGCGCAGAACTTTGTGTTGCGAGATCCGCCACATATTCTTCCCCTGGAATAGATAGGTGAGTGTTAAAAGTATCTCTATACTCTGCAGAAGACTCTCCCCAGTTTCTTTACAGGCTTAATCTTAACACACTTATAGAAGCGATCATGGGACAGAACATAACAGAGTCAGATTTTTCTCCGGGGCAGACAAAATTGGAGACGGACTCATAAAACATTTCCAGACCCTGATAAGACTGAAAGTTTGCGGACTTATGGTATGTATCAAGGTACAGAATAAAACGAAGTCGATTTTTAACTAAGATGGCCATTTTTGACGCATTAATTTTAAGAGTGATAACTTCTGTGTATTTAAGATGTTTAAATAGTAGTTAAGGAATATTCTTCTCCGCTAAAAGAAACAAAGGGATTAGGGGTCATGTTCAAATGACAGGACAATTCGTAGATTTTGTAGAGTCTCCAGACTCTACAAATCTCCTTGCTATGGTATCAGTACTTTCGTAATTTATGCATCTATGAGTCGGTTTCGCGATCTTCAAAACACAATAACAAATAATTAGAATAGATACACGTCGATTTTAATAAACTATTAAAGACAACCAATCATGCGTTTAAAAAGTCATTTAATAAAATTACCTTTCTCGACGTATATAAATTTACAATGCCAAAACGCTTTCGGGCATCACCATGTCCCTCATCAGTGGCGAAATGAAAAATTCAGTGCCAACAAATGTTGGCACTGTATTTTTCAACGAAGTCACTTCGCCACTGATGAAGACCATAATATTGTCGGAAAGCTATACGGCCGTATGATTTTATACGTCATAAAAATATATTTTAATAAAATACTTTTAAACCTCTTTTTTGGTTGTATTTCATTTTAATGTATTAATTATTTGGCGTGTTTCCATACTATTTTATTCTATCTGCTATTTCCCTCTGAAAAATGTGAAACCGGTCCATGAATGCTGGTATATATAATGCGAGCAGGATATTAACTTAGTTAAACTATCATTTCATTCTTCCCAATTTAGCAATAATTTTCCCAAGTAAATCTACTTATATTGACTGCACACCACACGACAACAAAATCACAGCTACATTTTTTATGATCATTGGGATTGAATGAATGTGGCCTAAGTTCTTTCCAATATCTAAGTTTTGAGGTACTAAATTACTATGATTTCGGGTCAAAATGGTGGATTGATTTCGACGGTGATTCGAAATCATCACATACGGTCATTCAAGACAGTAAATAAATAAAATTAAATATTTAAATTAAATTCAAATCGCTATTTCGAATCTAAGTAATTAACCCATTAGTGCCTGATTTTATTTTTCCTTTAATAATTTATACAGTGGTAGCCGTTGGTGTGAAATGAATAGGAAAAATAATAAAAAAAATCATAAGTAAAGGAAAATAAATTTATTTAAAAAATTGAAACGTCCTTTTTATAGGACGCTAGGCACAAGAGGGTGCATGTTTTTTCTAATACAACATATATATATATATATATATGATTTCTTCCAGAAATTGATACTAAAGTGATCTTAGTATTTTTAATACATGATTAGGTATATTTAATTCACTATACATTTAAAAAAATAATAATAATTATTATTTTTTTTTTAATTTTAAATTGCAAATTTTAAATGCTTAAAGATTTTATCTGCTGTGGAAGTCTCTGAAACATTTTTCATGCAAACCAACCATACATTTGCTGCATTTTCTTTTAACCTTATTTCCATAGTTTGCACACCTTACATATGTTGGATTTGCAACAATATAATGGTGCAGACTATCCCATCATATCTGATGGATTCTAATACTCTACATTTTCTAGGTTTCCCCAGGTGTCTACCTGAGCCAGGTTGTGGATGTGCGTAAATTGAAATATGTTAAGCATATTTCTTGCCTGAAATTTAAAAGATCCAATGTTTTTAAGTTCGAGGAAGATCATAAACGATATATTCGCCATGTATTTTGAAGTGCAGTTTCCAAGCCGAACACAAATAAGGACCACTACTACTTTTTAGAACGAATAGAACAACAGTAGCTGTTAAGATTTTGATCCATCCGGTCTGCACCTCCCATAAATTTATTGTACTGAGCAATTATATTTGGTTGGTCTATTTCCACATTTTTTGTCTGTATTAGACCATATTTTTCCTTTCACTAATGTATGGACTCCATGTATATTTGAACCAATTGCTGCAGCATCATTATCATTCCACCTTACTGATATAAGATCTTGCTTCTTATCAAACTGATAGTCAAAACTACCCCTGTCTTTTTTTTTTTGGAATGATGCTACTCCTAGTGGACATCTCTCTGTTCGGTTGGGCCGTACAGCTCCTTTTTCGCCAATACTTTTCTTCGATAAGTGGTCAGTAAGCGCAGTGATTTTAAAAATATTGTCAAAATACAAGTGATAGGGAAATTCAGAAATTAAATTCAGAAATTAAATCCATCAATTCAGAAATTAAATCCAAAACAGCCGATCCCCCCCATCTCCAAACCAGATATATGTTCAACTGTTCCTGCACTTTGATACGTTTCGAATAGAACTAAATATCCAAGTTGTGTTTTTAGACACCACACCTTGTAACCGAATCTAATGGGTTTACCAAGAATAAACTGTTTGCAACCACGTCAACCGTAATATGGTACCATAATTTCGTCTATTGTCAATTGCTGTTCTTTAGGATAGTAAAATAAGAGTTTGCCATTTAGAATTGAGAAATAAAGTCGAAGTTTGTCCAGTTTATCTTTCTTATTCGGTTTGCTGTTATCCACAAAATGCCGGTATTGCAAAATTTGCTCAAAGCGGTTTCGACACATTGCGGATCTGATGGCAACATTAATCACATCAACTGATGGATCCCAATATAACTACCGTCGTGGTAACCACTTGTTAAATGTATAGCTATGAAAAGTCGTAATTCAACACGATCTACTGAAAAACCGTGCAACCCTTTTGTTTAGCATACAGAATACTTTGTTCCATGATTAGTTCTAACATGTCACAACCAAAATATTGTTCGAATATTATTGTAGGTGACCAATGATTGTTTAAAAAGTCTGGCTACGAAACGTTCCAAGAAAACTTTGGCTCTTATCAACAGGCAAATCCGTGACTATCCGCACTCTCTCTATTGGCTTTTTCTTACATTTCTTTGGAGGGGATGCCACTGGTTCATCACTGTCACTACTTGAGAAGTTATCACCTATGGCTTTTCTAGCCGCACTTATAGGTCTTACTGTGACCGTAACCGCGGCTCGCAACTGTGCACCAGAAAAAATGTTGATATCCACCCCAATTTCAGGTCCATTATCCTCGTCGGTCACTTCATTTGACGGTGGTAAAATTATATATGTTTGCCTGCTGGAACTCTTCATCATTCAATAAGTCTTCCAGCGTTACTGGTACTTGCAAAGATAAACTAAAAAAAATGATATTGTAAGTAAACAGTCGGTACTGTTTACAATTCACATGCCAAATATATATTATGAAAATTTAAATCATTCGAGAAAATAAATGTTTTAATTTAATTTGCTGCTGTGGATTATTTTTTCCTATATTGAATAATCTGCTTTTGATTTTAAAAAAGTATGCTAAATATTTTTTTTTTAAGTTTCAAGAGTTCGCTTCAAAAGTTTAATATAATATTGTAAAGATTTATATTACTCACAAAAGTGCATGCTTTTGGAAGAACAAAACAATTTGAATTTTTTTCCCACTTTAAAAATGCACAGAAGATTCGTCTTGTAGCATTTATAGTACTACAAATAATGAATACACATTAAAAAAGTATATATGCATATGCTAGTACATACTAACCAACGGCGTAGCCAGGTAGGGGATATCGGGATATATCCCACCAAAAATCCTAATTACCAGATATGCAGTATGCCAAAAAATTTCAATTTGAATATCTCATTGTCGAATTTGACTTGATACCCCCCCCCCCCCGACAAAAATCCATGGCTGCGCCCCTGATACTATTTCACATGATTTCAAAATTATACACAACAAAATGTATAGTTTATGATATAAAAAATTCTCAAATAACTTCGTAAAACAAATATCCAGTAACCGTAAGCATGGGGGAATACATGCACCTGTTCGTGCCTAGAGTCCTTTTTCTAGGACGCTAGGAAACACCCCAAAAATTAACTAAAAAACGAAAGTGCAAATATGAATAAATACGTATCCTAAATTTATGTATTTTCTGACATATATATGTAATATAAACAGTTGGACTAATAACGAAACAAAGTATTTTACCTTTAAGGCTTTAACATTGTGATCCGCTCAAAACAACGCTAATTCTGAATTTGAAAGGTCATATGACTCACAATATACTGGATATGTGCTGCCATCTACTGCTAATTATGTAAATCAAACTCTTGAGATTGATTCAATATAACATTGAAATCGGTGAAACAGAAGATTTTTTTTTCTGAACCGTCCGGAATGGGACGGTTCAGAAAGCGACGGCATGAATGGGTTTATATAGTTTACGGCATTTGCTAGGATCAAATATAAAGTTGATATATATGTGTACATACATGATATAGTATATAGATCTCGACACTATTATTAGTGAATAAATCTTACTAAATATAATTTACTAAAAATTAAAATCATTAATAATTGAATAAATAAGTAATAAAAAATCAACTTTGATTTTTAATTTGTTTGATCTCTTAAATTTCCCTGACAGATATAATTAGTGGATTTTCTCTTCATGACGATTATACATCCAAATTATCTGCAAAGGGGGATTTGCAAATTGTCTGCAAAGACGAATCGAACTGTTTGAGATAGTGTATGTCAAAGAGCTTTTAAATTTTAGAAAATTTTTATCAGCAAATTCAACAGATTTTTAGTTATATAGAACGGTCTTTAGTGAAAATAAGATGACTATGAAACCAAGCAGGCTTACTGTTATCTGCAGAATGAGTTCCACTTTAATGTCGATATTCAACTCGCATTACTTTTGTCTAAAATGTATAAATTTATGTATTATATTTCTTTTTATACAGATCTTTTGCAAGTTTTAATTCTGCCTTGAAAATTCCCTTTTTGTCATTTTTATGTAAGTGTTATCTTGGAATATTTAATATTATTAAACAGCAATCTAAATCATTTTTGGTATATTATTTAAAATGTCCCAGCTCTTTGAGAGTTATTTCTTCTGTTGAGTTCAAGGTCTTTTTGGCAGTCGAAAATGGAAGTGCCAATGTAAAAGACTTCATAGTTTCAATAATGAAGTATTGCAACGGTTGTTTATAGCAGGTGGTTTTCGAGACATGCTAGCGTTTGGCCGTGAGCACTTTTCTCGGCCGGAAATTTCATGATTGTTTTCTATTGGTTGTGACGGACTGGAAGCTTGCGTCCAGGTCCGTGGAAATGTTGGCTAAAAAAGTATAAAAGCCGTGAGCACCTTTTCTCTCTCTCTTCCTCTACGTCTTGTGCAGACGTGTTTGTCGTGTAGTTCTTTGCGCCATTTTGTTTGCTCGTGCATCTTTTGTTGTTGTGTTCTTCGGACATGGAGTCCGTTACTTCTGCTCAAAATGATAGGCGCTGCATTCCTCCTGACATTCAACAGACTATTATCCGTTTCCAGAATGGTAAATTCCCGATTCCTCCTGAGGATAAAGGACGACTCCAACATCTCACTGACGTCTCATACTGGTCAGTTCCTGTTGCAAGAATGGCATCGTATCCAAACTGGATTCTCTGAAAGATCTGAAGATGTCTTCAGAGGTATGTGTCACTCTTTGACAACCTACTTCGAGCAGAACATTTTTGTTAGTAATAATACCCCTTACAAAGAAGAAATTGATAATTTTGTGTCTGAATTTGGAAGTATTCTTAAACCTAATGATAATCTCAATCTTGTTAATAACAGTAACAGGTTTATTGCTGAAAAGAACTCCAACCTTGTTGTTAACAGTATTAACTCTAGTACTTCAATTGATGATAACATAAATTGTAATACTAATCTAGCTAATGTTAATTTGGATAAGGAATTTAAACTTAATGATGCTAAACTTAAACTCTTCACTGATTCTGGTGAAATTACTTCAGGGGACTCGGAAGGATTTATCACCCCAAAAGTAAGAAAATGTGTATGAAACAAGATATCACGCTTGGCCAATTATATCCCTTTAGCCCAGAACCATTTCGAAGCTCTAAACATTATGGATACCTCTCCTCCCCCTGCTGAGATTATTAATACTAAGAATAATGTAATTTCATCTCAAGCCTCTAATTCTTCTCAAAATACAAACCCCAATCCTAACCCTGAAAATCCTCCCACTGCCTCCCCCAACCCAGAACCTTTCTTTGTGAATTGCCCAAATAATTGGAGAGAACATGTTAAATCCCTCAATCAAATTATCTCTGCCCCTGTTAAAGCTCAAATGACAGGTGAACTAATAAAAATTCTTCCACGTACTATCAATGACTTTCGCACTGTACAGAAATATCTGGTGATCCATAAAATTGAGTTTCATTCCATCAATATAAAAGCAGAAAGACCAGTTAAAATTGTCATCAAAGGACTACCTGCCAACTCTCCTATTGGAGAGTTTCTTGACGAACTCCGCCTACTTGGCTTTAGTATACACCGTATCTCTCAACTTAAAGACCTCAAAAACAAAGCACCCCTTCCTATCTTCCTAGTCTATCTCAACCCCACCAAAGGCTGGGAAACTATTAGAGATGTACAAACCCTTCTTGATATGCCCATCAGAATGAAAGACTTTGTATAAAAAGGAATCAAAATGTGCTTCTGATGTCAGCGATTCGGTCACTCCAGTGACTGTTGTTTTCAGCCCCCCCCCCGCTGTTTGAAATGCGGCCAAGGCCCTGAAACTCCTGCCAAATGTGCTAACTGCGAGAGTCCACACCCCGCTAACTTCAGACTTTGCCCTTCCAACCCTGCAAACAAGAATCTTCCTATACTCACTCAAGCTACCCCCTCTGTTACTAATGCTCAAGAACCTGCTCCTGGTCCAAAGGATTTCCCCCCATCACCCCTCCACCTCCAGTCAAACCAACTGATATCTACCGACATCTCAATCACTAAGCAAATCACCAAAACTAATACTTCAAGCAATTACTGCCCTCACACTTAAGGAAAATCTTTTGCGAGGTTGTAGCTGACTCTTCCTCATCACAATCCAAAAACCATGAAAAACTGATTGCTCCTTCGCACCAAACCAACCCCCCCCTGTTATCCCCCCTTCTAAAGAACCTACTAAACTACTCCTGGAAAACCTAACTATCCATTCTTACATCTCTACCCCCTCTACTCCTACACAAATCACTAATGAAAAAGAAAACCCCGCCTCTTCTCCTCTCTCTGACATCATATTTCTCATTCAAGAACTCAAACAAATTTTTACTGACCTTGACATTGACTTTGAAAAAATTAAAAAGTTCTTCTCGATCATCAAATCCAAATTTAGTCAAGCAAACAATCCGCTTAATAAATTACTTGAATTCATATCTGCCCACGATGAGGTCTTTATTTCAGGCCCCAAATTCATCATGACGAGTAATCCCCATCCTGCCGCTCTTCAAATCGTTTTTTGGAACGCGAATGGTCTTAGATCAAAAATTACTGAGCTTCGTGATTTTGTACAGGATAACCCGGTGGATGTTATTCTCGTTCAAGAAATCAGGCCCGGTAGGCGCCCTCTTCCCCTTAAAATAGCAAATTATTGCAATTATTCCGCTTTTCGCAATTCCACTCTTAATCCCCCCTCTCCCTTTGGTGGTGTCTCGGTTTATATTAAGAACAACATTCCGCATCATGAGATCAATACCTTTAGCACTGTTATTATTGAAAATAAAATTATTAGCATCAATCAACCTTCCTAACCTCCCTCCCATCCTTGTTGGTTCCATCTATATCAAACCCTGCCAAAACGTTAACCGGACTCCTGACCTCCAACAAATTTTCAGCGCTAACCACCGTATTATACTTGCTGTTGATTATAATGGCCACCATCCTGCCTGGAATTGCCGCCACCGCAACACCCATGGTAAACAGATACACTACTTCATTTCGACCAATAAAATTCATATTGCTGTCCCTTCCAGCCCCACCCACTTTTCCCACTCTGGCACGCCCATCATCATAGACTTTGCTTTTCTGAAAAACATTCAATTTCCTTACTCCACCCGCACCTTGGATAATCTTAGTTCTGATCATCTTCCTGTTCTTCTCACCCTCCACCTTGATACCCTCCTCCCCATATCGGACATCCCTTCTGCTATTAACTGGAAGAAATTTAAAAGAAATCTTCAAAATTCCAAATTGCTCATCCCTAGTGTTAACAACCCCGACAATCTTGACGCTGCTGTTTTGGAAGTTACACAGGAAATTCAGAGATCCTTAGCAGATGCCTCTTCTTCTCGCCCTCCTCCCCGGTATAACTTTCTCCCTCAACAAATTAAAAACAAAATTAAACTTCGCAATGCAACCCGTAAAAATTGGCAAAATTCTAGAAATCCCACAACCAAGATTGCACTTACTGCACTTAACCGTAAAATCAGTTATGAAATCTCCAAGTATAACCAAAAGAAATGAAAAGAGTATATCGAATCCCTGGACCCGCACGACAAATCCATGTGGAGAGAAATCAAACGTGTGAGAAGACCATTTGCGCGGCTACCGCCTTTGAGCGTCGGCGGCGTGATGGCCTTCTCGGACCTTGAAAAAGCAAATACGATTGCGTGATGTTACCAAAAACAATTTGAAGCCAACCAACCGATCGTACTTGGCTTTCGATCGTACTTGGCACACCGGTTTAATTCATAAACTCATTCGTATGAACATCCCCTCCCCCCTCATTCAAATCATTTTTTCTTACCCCAGTAATCGCAACTTCCATGTTCGCATTCTTAATACCATCTCTGTTCGTAAACCTGTTAAAGCCGGGCCCCCCAGGGCTCAATTCTGGCCCCCCTTCTCTTCAACTGTTATGTTAATGACATTCCCCGTTCCCCTCATACCACCCTCTGTCTTTATGCAGACGACACTTGTGTTATTTCGGCTAACAAAAATCTTAACTTCCTCCATCATCACCTTCAAAATCATATCCACACTTTAGAAAATTATTATACTATCTGGAAAATTAAAATCAATGCGCACAAATCACAGGCCATCTTCTTTTCAGGGAAACGCCCCCCCCCCCTCCGCTCATGATCAATAATCAACCCGTTTGTTTTAGTCGCACTGCCAAGTATCTCGGCGTCCATCTGAACAGCCGACTTACTTGGCGTGAGCATCTAAATTATGTTATTAAGAAAACCAGGAAAGTCTCCGGATCCCTTCATCATCTTTTATACTCCAAAAATCTTGATCTCAGCAAGAAAATCATTCTGTACAAATCCATCGTTCAGCCTATTTTACTCTACGCTTGTCCTGTTTGGGGATTTGCATTCAGATCCTGCATCGAAAAAATTCAGATTGAGCAAAACAAGATATTGCGCATCATCCGTAAAGCCCCCAGATTCTTACGTAATGACGTTATAAGAAAAGACTTCAACATAAAAACTATCAAATTCACCATTAAAAAACATTCCAAGAATTTTTTTCAAAATATCCCGAGCATTCACAATGAATCACCTTCCTGACTATGATCCCAGATCGCAACGAAAGCGTCCCAGGTCTGTTCTTTTCGACCCTTCCCTGAGCATTTTAATACTTCATCCTTCCGCATCTCTGTTTTTCTATTTTTTAACCTGTTAACTGTTTTAAAATTTTTATCTTTTCCTGTATCTCTAAAGATGCGTTTCATCTCACTTTTTGTTACTCTGTTTAACAACAGAGGGCTGCACTTCTTCGTATTATTCAAATCCCCTTCCATGGAAGGTTGCACTTGTTTTTCTGTATTGATGCATTTTCTTTTTCTTCTTTTATTTTTGTTTACATACCCTTGCTCAAGTAATGTCATGTGTACACATATTATCTACATACCGGAGGTTAAAGTTCTTGTAACTAGGGACTCCATAACGATGCACATTGGCATCTCTCTCTCTCTCTTATGCTCTTACGACTAACTAATTCTAATTGACGATTGCAACGCTCACTCCGAATCTCGGGAGTCTGACCTCTAGGCAGATTCCTAGAGATTCGTGAGCTGAAGAATGCTGCCGTTCTAACGTCCATTCTATGGTCTGATCCCGAGGCTTATACCGGGAATAGAATAACATCGAGGCTGCATATAGAATGAACCCGATGCTCATACCGGGAATAATACATTAACAGCGAGTCTGCTTGTGGAATGCTCCCAAGGCTCATACCGGGAATGTCAATCGCAACGTCGCTACCTCAGTTATCTTGAGACTCAAGCCAAGTTTGCTTTCGAGTCGATTCCTGTTGAAGTTCCATTGAATGAAGCCACGAGTCCAGGTTGGGCCATTCTGGAGAACACCAGAATGAGTGTGCCATATTTTCCTTGTGAAACACCGATATATCGCCGTGTGGGTGATTGGCTGATGTTGGGAGCTACGACCTTTCTCACGACGACTTGATGACCTAGGTAAGGGACCTTTATGTTTTAACCAAAACATGCCAGACGTACAGATATTGTTGAGAGATACATTGGAATGGAGAGTACAACCATCCACCGTAATCTGTAGCTCCAGTTTTATACGTATTCTAAAGATATATTTTCTGATTTAATTAAATATCTAAAAATGATTATTACTCTCAGAGTGCTCTTCCCAGTGATTTGACCATACCAATTCTGATACATTTATGATATATGGTTTGCCACTTTTTTTTACATTATGTTTAATTATGGAGGCTCTAAAGCCAGTGGCGCTCTGAGGAAATCTGCGCCTGTGTCCAGTGGTGTGCTGAGAGATTCAGCTGTTGTATTTGAATACATATGAGAGTTTAACATCTTGAATAAATGAAAATTCATTTTAACTTCTAAATTCTGTTTACTCATTTGTGTATTTTAAATCTTTTATTATTTGTGAAGAAAACGTTCTTTAAAGGTAAAGTTTTGTTTTTAAATGTTTTTAGGTTATTTATGTTCTTCTGGGCTGTAGGTCATCGCGGAGATTTACTTCTCTGGACAGGAGTGTGTGGACCTGTGGGTTATTTATGCGGCATTTTTACGATCATGGCGTTTGTAGTGGTGCTGGTGCTGGTGTGGCTAAATTCTAAATTAAGAGGTCACGTTTGTGCTTCTTCCGTCACTCCGCGTTTACACCACGCAATTGTCACTTTGGGAACGCCCTCCATGAACTGATTCCTGAAGTATAAATTAAGGCTTTAACATGAGGCGACAGAACATTTTTAACAGCTTTTAAATTTTAGCCAATTCGTCTCAGCAGATCTAACAGATTTTAATTTATACAGAACTTTCTTTAGTGAAAAGAAACCTCCTTAATTTAAGCTTTTCACAAAAAAGAGTAAGAGTGGATAAATATTCAAACTGGTTGTTATATTCTTCCCTGTTAAACAAAAATTTCTATAATGTAGAATTTTTAAGATATATAATATGTGCCGGCGTACGTTGAATGCAACTTTTATTAGAAACGAGATAAAAATTTATTTCCAGCAGAAGGTCATTTTCGTTTTGAGTGATATCCTTTTATACACACAGAATTTTTGAACACAGATTCAGAAATTCTCAACTCGTACAGAAATAAAATATTCTTGCTGTTTGACAGTATCTGGCCATAATTTATTCTTTTCCCGTTCTGTTGACATGCTAATCAGATGAAGCTAAAGGACATGTCCGGTATCAGCAATCGATTGCTTTCCGCTTTTGTTCATCAATTTGTAAAACGGATCTGTATTTCGCCGACCGAATGTTTGTTGTTACCCTTTTCGAACAAGAGATAAATCACAAGAATAAGAAATATAAAACTACGTTAAATAACACTAGGGTGTTGTAAAATATTGCTGTTAAAAGTGTGAAATGGCTTTAGCTTGACAGCAGCTAAAGTTAAAACATTTGTATGTGTCTTTATGTTGTATCAGTATTTAAGCATTAGTTATGCAGGCTGGTCCTCGGTTTCTTTTGCAATTTGATTGCTTTTCTGCGAGATATAAAAGTCTTAAATTTGAAACTTCCTCAAAAAATTTAATAATTTAATTATCTTTTATTTTCCTATAATACATAGTATTTCCAAACTGAAAGTATTGCAATAAATATAAACATATCCTCAAACAATATTATGAAATATTCTGGAACTAATACAGCTTCGTCAGTTAAAGTATAAACAGTTTATTAAAAGCATCAACTGGTTTCAAAAGCAAAGAGCAGGGACTCTGTAATAGCTACATCATGATATGATGTAGCTAAGCAATGAGGGATTCAGATGAGGGATGAACTTGCAATGAGGGATTCAGAAGTCGTTCTTTGTAGGCTCCATTGGCTTTTAAGGCTTGCTCTTTAAAAACAGGAATGTGTTTCTGGCGACGGTTTCCGACCCATTTAACTTTCCTTTAAAAATATGTCTTGAATTAAGATATATTTTGTATATATTTGAATCTCGCTATTTAGTTTCCAACTTGTAACCTGTAAACTCTGTTCTTTCTACATTCATCTTCATAATTGCTTCTCCTCTTCTTCAACCGAGCACGTCGGATTTACCCAAAGGTATAAGGTATCTATTTGAATTGCCGGGACCCAGTGGGGGTGGTATGCACAGGGACCATACCATCCTTTTCCTACCACCAACCTCAAGGAAGGTTTTACGAATCAACATATTTAACGTGTCCCGTACTTCGCGTAAACAGGGGGATGGTTTGGATAGAGGGAGGGGGGGATCAAACGCTGGTCGTCCGAGCGTAAATCTCTTGAGCTAACCGGTGAGCTGTCCACTCAATTATTAAAATACATCTTTCAACAATAACCATTCATTTCCAATAACCATTAAAATCCTGAAACATTTCACTGCCGGATTCCACCAATTTTTATGCGAGTAGAGTTCATAAAAATAATTATTTTGGGAAGACCTCAATATGAAGGTATGTTTTAAGTTACAAAAAAATTCTTAAAGTTGTCCGAGTTCAATCTCCGAGCACTAACCACTGGGATTACCTACCCCCATACTTACCCTTGAAAAAAGTTCTAACATACATACATATGTCTTCTCCTTCAGTATCTAACTTATTCCAGCTCTTACACTTGGAAACCAATCGCGTGCCATTTTATACCCAGTGCATTTCTGCGAGTAAATTGAAAAACTCTCAGCATTTACTCAGCGATAAAATAATTTTTGTTTCTGACAGATCTGGCAATAATTCATTCTTTATCTCGTTTCACTGACATGTTCATCAGATGAAACGAGCGGGCATGTCCGATAACTATTATTGACTGCGTTCAGCTTTTATGCATCGATACAAAGAACATGTCTGCATTTTGTAGGCGGGATTCCATTCATTGCGTTTTCTGACTGGGAGGCAAATCACGGAATTGTAGAATATAATAAACACTGCGGTACTGGAACAATGGAAGTGCAGAATTGAATATTATTTTTGTGGAAAACTTACTATTGTAAAACTACGTTTACTATTGTAAATTGTAGCATTGGTTGAGAATATGAAATGTCTTGAACAAGTGCATATTTTAAAGTTATATCACTTCTAGTGCCTTTTTTTGAATCAGTATTTCAAACCCTAACCAGATCTTAAAAATAGTATTTTGTTTTGCTGTTTTAGTACTTTTGTTAGATTCTAGATTTTCTAAATAACATTACAAGGTGGTTTTTGAATTATTTTATGACAGTTCTATTTTTTAAAAAGAAACAACCAGAAGTTGTTTCTGTGGTGATTTAATACTTGAATGGGTTTAATTGCCTTATAAAATTTGTGGATTAAATTATTAATCTTAATTAAAGTGGTCGTGAATCGTTACATTCGTATATTGATATCGTGGCCTCAAAACCCACCATTACCTCTTTGCACGGATTCCTTTACATAATCATTAAATCAAAACACTACACAATACAATCCACATTTTTACCTACAAAATAAATAACAGTCTGCTTACACCTCTATTATTGCTATAATTAAAATTACAGCAATTTTAACAAACACTTAACGAGGAGCAAAGCTCCGTATGGGACCAGGTCTTTTGAATCTTATTTCAAAGATTAAAAAAAGACCTAACATACATGAAGACTGGCAAATACCTTTGTATTTCAGGTCTGTAGTTCAGTATGGCTGTCTTTACTAATTCTTTTGCTGACATTTGGAGTCAGACTTCATCTTTTTCTATAACATTTTCACTACTCAAAATAATAACCACTCTCTCTGAATAACACTTCTTGAAAATACAACTCTCTCTGTCAACTATTGAAAATCACCTCTTATATTCGTTGACTTTCCTCCTTGCATTTGCATCATTTTGCCTGGGGTTCAGATACACCCTCCTTGCTTTCATTGGATGCCCCTCAGTGCGGTGTCGCATCTTCGCATTATAGGCTCTTTCGCGTTTCCAATGAAGCTTGGTTTAAGTCTTGGCCCAAGGATATTTTGCCCCACCACACTTGCAATTTGTGTAACGTGTATTTATTGGGGGTCATGACTTTCCGGGCCAAGACTGTCATAAAACGGTGCCTAAAATTATGAGCTTTGTATCGTCGTATACAGCGAAAACTGCACATGGTGCCTCCTGGTCACACAGTTTCTTTTATTTGTTACTGTATTAATTTACTGATCAAAGTTAACTCAACCATGTTCCAAAACCAGTATCTTCTTTTATGTTAATCTTATTCAGAGTTACAATATGATATCCATTAGAGGACATGTCCTCCATTTCACTTAAAAAATTATCCATTCATTTTAGAAATGGATCTATATTTTTACATAAACACAAGAACTTTGAAATGTATTTCAAGTGCGAGTTTCAAAGATATATAATTGTATCCGCACTATGAAATTTATTTCCCTGTGCGATAACAGCGGCTGCATCATTTACGTACTTCTACATACTTTGCCAAGAACATATTCCATGTATGTAGGCTTCAACGTCGTGAAAAACAATGTTAATTTTATGTTGTAATACCGCTTATTAATGTTTTAGGGGAAAAAAGAGGTAGCAATTGAACAAAAAAACAACTATTAATTTTATATCGTCGTTTTTCCCTACTATACAAAGTAATATAAACAAAAATTATCAACATTGGGTCGGAAGTGTGATGTATTTACATTTTGATTTTTGCCATTTTTGATACATATACAAGTTTCAGCTATCCAATAATACTGCAAAAACTAGATTCTGTATGGCATTTGTGCGTTGCTGTCTGTGAGATGAACATATCCAATATGAAAACTAGATTCAGCATGGCATATGTGTGATTCTGGCTGTACTGTGGGAATATCCAATATTTCTTAAAACTATTTAACTACATTTCTTGAAATTGGTAGTAGTCACATATGTGGTTCCCTAGATTGATATCATTAACAATGTTGGGCGTATTGGATATTGTGTGACCAGAAATAGATCTCACACTGTTACGGCGAAACAGTTTTATGTACATTATTTATTGGTCTGAAACAACGGACAATACCTCCAGTCTGAATGACGCCAAGGTTTACAACACGTGAACCCAAAGATCAGATAAAACCATAAATTTAGGAGCGTCAAGACAGAAGGGGGTCGGAGGACTTTTGAGAAAATGTGAAGTAACGATATTTTATAAAAGGACCAATGGAGAAGGTGCTTGTTGCGTCACTCTGAATGCTGCAAATGAGAGTAAAGGGGGAGTTGTTGATGTTGAAACCCAGACCGTCCGACCTACCAGAAAGGTGTAAGGTAACTGTTTGGACGGTCGGGAAGTGCCACCCAATTTAGACCGGAACCCAGTGGGGGAGGCATCCACAGGGACCGTACCCTCCTTCCCCTACCACCAACCTCTCGGAAGGACTTTCGGACCCACATGTTTAGCGTGATCTTACTCCGCATGAACACGGCGGCAGTTTTGGCAGTGGCTGGAATCGAACCCGGGCCAACCGAGTGCAACTCCAGCGCGCTAACCAATGGGCTACCGCGCCCAGCAAAGGGGGAGTTACTGTCCTGAGGCAAAAGAGCCGCTACCTATGACTTAAGAACGACAATACTTGTTCGATATTATTACTAAAACGATAATTTAGTCAATATACGGATGACTTGGTAAGAAAAAGCCGCCTAAAAGGAAATTTCACTGTAAGTCCCCACTGAGTAACCATGCTTAAGTGTTAAACACGCTGGAAGAGAGTTCGAAATTTCTAGCCATTTAAATGTCGAAAATGCGTTTTTATTTCGGTTCCATTCTGCTTCAAATATTTTAACGGGATACCTTTTGCTCAAACAAGTAACATCACTAACTCATTAATCTTTGTGTTTTGTCTGAAATTGCTTTAAAAGGAAGGCTTGATCAAAGCTGACGCAGATCAGTGCGACAGAGAGAAATTTCTTTTGCACTTCAACTTTTCCCATTACGTTAAACAAATTTACCATAGGTCGTATGCGAAGTAATTCAATTATTCCGGATTCTTTCACGACTGTGACGAAAGAGTCCAAAGATACATAATTACTGATTCCGGGTTTTTAATCTGCTGTTGTTGATGAAAAATCGAAATTAAAACATTATTTGTCACAGTACTGGTAACAGAATGACATCTGGAAATAAGAAATGTGTTGTGTAACATGCTTTTAAGAACCGATGTAAGGACTGGAGAAAATGATCATGAAAAAAATTTCATTTACAGAGAGTAATTTACAGGCAATTAAGCTCAGATTACCCTAATCATCAATTGCTGGGTATATAGTTAAAAGACGCGCGATAAGATTGCTTGAAGCTTAGAATTAATTACCTAGCGATTAAAGTATCAGTCTCAGCTCAAACTTATGACTTTTAAGTTGTCAATGTAGCATAACTGAATTTATAGGTCACTGGAGAATTTTTACTGTCTCGTATGTAGTATTTAGAATGTACCGATGGAAATTTTCGATTTCGAGATTTTGATGCCAACATATGTTTAAAGAGCACCTGAACATGTTTTGACTATTTTCGATGGATGTCCGTCTGTCTGTATCTATGCCTGTGATCAATTTGTTGTGTACACGATAGCGGCAACGGATATTATATCCAGCTTTGTTATTTAAAAATCTAGGACTAACGAGAATTTTTTATGAGTTCGAACGAAAATTTCGAAAATAATTCGAAATTTTATATTCTTTTAAATTGACAGCGAAGGACAAAATCAGCGTACGTTGGTTGTAAAAACTGCAGGATATCGTGGCAGTATTAGTAAACCAGTGAGGGCGCACCGAATTTACTAGCACGGCTAATCCCAGTCTTACAAGAAGCGACTCTCTACACAGGGCTTACCGAAATGCCGAGAAGCGCAGCAGGAGGCGTGGACAGCAGCGTGTTCAGATGTCCTCAACGAGGGGGAGGAGCCTTGTAGCAGCGTAGTTATGCAGCCAGAAGAAGCCTTGCAGTCCAGCAGTCCTTGGGTCCAGGCGCAGGGGTCCAGAGAGCGGCGTCAGGCGTCCGGTGGTAGAGCAGAAGTCGAGGTCCTCAGCCAGGGGGAGGAGCCTACAGCGGTGGAGACGGCGCAGAAGTGGTGGTCCTCAGCCAGGGGGAGGAGCCTTGCAGCCGGGGAGTCCGTAGGTCCAGGAGCAGGGGTCCAGGCGAGCAGCTTCCGGCGGCGAAGTCCAGGAGTCGTCACTGAAGTCCGGTGGCGGAGCAGAAGTCGTGGTCCTCTGCCAGGGGGAGGAGCCTGCAGCGGTGGAGCAGAAGTCATGGTCCTCAGCCAGTGGGAGGAGCCTTGCAGCCGGGTAGTCCGTAGGTCTAGGCAGGTAGCTTCCGGCGTCAGGGACCAGCAGGAGTCCAGTGGAGTCCAGGAGTCGTCGCTGTAGAGTCCGGAGGTCCAAACGGCTGAAGGCGGGAGTCCAAACGTCCAGAAGAGGCGTGGTTGTCCGTCAGCCCGAGAGATGGCGCTGTCCTTACGGCCAGGGGTCTGAGTGCAGTCCAGGAGAACGTCCACACCATCAAATTCCAGCAGAGAAATCGTCTTCTTGACGGTCAGGAAGCAGGTCAAGACTCTGTAATACAAGAAAAAGTCACCACCAGAACAGATATTATCACGCGACATTATCACACGTAAAACGGTTTATTTATGGCTCAATGATCACCATCGTTGTGAAAGATAATCGCTATAAAATGTTTACTTTCCTTATATATAGTATAATGTATAAGGAAAGTATTGTGACGGGATCGAAAATTCGAATTAGAGTTTTCTACGGGAGATCATTTTCAAGCATCCCTGAATACGAATCAACCGTTTTTGACATTATCACACGTAAAAGGGTTTATTTATGGCTCAATGATCACCATCGTTGTGAAAGATAATCGCTATAAAATGTTTACTTTCCTTATATACATAGTATAATGTATAAGGAAAGTATTGTGACGGGATCGAAAATTCGAACTAGAGTTTTCTACGGTAGAGCATTTTCAAGCATCCCTGAATACGAATCAACCGTTTTTGACATTATCACACGTAAAAGGGTTTATTTATGGCTCAATGATCACCATCGTTGTGAAAGATAATCGCTATAAAATGTTTACTTTCCTTATATACATAGTATAATGTATAAGGAAAGTATTGTGACGGGATCGAAAATTCGAACTAGAGTTTTCTACGGTAGAGCATTTTCAAGCATCCCTGAATACGAATCAACCGTTTTTGACATTATCACACGTAAAAGGGTTTATTTATGGCTCAATGATCACCATCGTTGTGAAAGATAATCGCTATAAAATGTTTACTTTCCTTATATACATAGTATAATGTATAAGGAAAGTATTGTGACGGGATCGAAAATTCGAACTAGAGTTTTCTACGGTAGAGCATTTTCAAGCATCCCTGAATACGAATCAACCGTTTTTGACATTATCACACGTAAAAGGGTTTATTTATGGCTCAATGATCACCATCGTTGTGAAAGATAATCGCTATAAAATGTTTACTTTCCTTATATACATAGTATAATGTATAAGGAAAGTATTGTGACGGGATCGAAAATTCGAACTAGAGTTTTCTACGGTAGAGCATTTTCAAGCATCCCTGAATACGAATCAACCGTTTTTGACATTATCACACGTAAAAGGGTTTATTTATGGCTCAATGATCACCATCGTTGTGAAAGATAATCGCTATAAAATGTTTACTTTCCTTATATACATAGTATAATGTATAAGGAAAGTATTGTGACGGGATCGAAAATTCGAACTAGAGTTTTCTACGGTAGAGCATTTTCAAGCATCCCTGAATACGAATCAACCGTTTTTGACATTATCACACGTAAAAGGGTTTATTTATGGCTCAATGATCACCATCGTTGTGAAAGATAATCGCTATAAAATGTTTACTTTCCTTATATACATAGTATAATGTATAAGGAAAGTATTGTGACGGGATCGAAAATTCGAACTAGAGTTTTCTACGGTAGAGCATTTTCAAGCATCCCTGAATACGAATCAACCGTTTTTGAGGTGATGTCTGTGTGTATGGGGGGTGAGACGATATCTCACGAATGAATGGGGAGATTCGAATAATATTTGGAACAAAAATTACAATCCGTGAGTACTGAAAGCCAAATGAATAAAAAGGACACTAACGTTTTGAAATGCAAGCGAATGTTCAGAACCCCCTAAATTTTTGAGTAAGATTTTGAAAAAAATCATCAACAAATCAAAATATTTAATAAATTTACGCAAATTGTTATTTCTTATGTAATTTTTCCTTAGAAAACAATTGCCATAAATTTTAAACGTTAACATGAACCATTCTTGATATATTGCACATTTTACACATAAATGTATCAAAAAATCACATGGAATAAAAAAAATATTAACTATTGTAAAATATATTCATTTTTCATATGTAATGTCATGCGATAAATTTGGTGACATCATTCTCGTGGATCTAGCCCATTTCATTCATAAATAAAATTACTTTGAGTAATACTTTTGTATTGGAACGCCAGTAACCATTTATCTACTATAAGAATAACATATTTCTCCATCCATAACTCTTGGCGAGGCTTTGGCAACGACTTTGGTGAAATATCGCCAACTTGGCGACGTTTTTAAATGTTACCAAATCAAAGAAAATCTCGCCACATGAATAAAAATGACGCTATTAATGAAAATTACGACTAATTGACGAAAACTTAATATCTTGGAAAGAATATAAGTATCTACTAGAAGAATAACCTATTTTTTTCTTCGTAACGTTTGTCAACATTTTGGTGACGAATTTGTCGGAATATCTCCAACTTTCTCTCTTTTCAAATATTGGCAAATTGACAAAAATTCTCAAAATTGATGAAACCGTCTAAATGAATGAAATGACGACTACTTATGATCAATATATTGGAAAGAACATAACAGTAGCCTATAACAGTAATCCATCTCTCCATCCTTAACGCTTAAATTTAACGGAATTTCGCTAACTTGGAGACTATTTTATATGTTGCCAAAATGGCAAAAATGTTGCCAAATTGATAAAAAATGACTCCAAATGGGAGGTAATGTTTCGCAGTTCTGATTGACTGGCATACCTTCTAGTATATAAGGGATGTTTTCTCTCTGTTTGCTTGTAACACTTGCAGATGCATTTGACGAACTTGGCGAATAATCTAGCAAATGTATCGCCAATTTGGCGATATTTCACCCCAGATTGATGAAAATATCGTCAAAATTGCAAAAATGACCTAAATTAATGAAAATGACGCTTGATTGATGAACTAATTACTAAAATATTTTAATATATGAACTATGTCCTTACTGAGGATGAAAGCAATATTGATAACTGTTTATTTAAAGTTGCGAGAAATATAAGTTAATTGGATACTTTACAATAGTTTTACATGTTGTCATCCGGAAAATCGTCATATGTACAATTTAACATTCAAAACGCAGTACCGTGGATCTTATACACTACTTTCTGACTCTAAAAGAAGTAAATGTATTGCATTATAAAAGAAAAGCCATGTGCTGCCCAACACAGATATTTTGCTCGTTACGTCATTGGCCTCTCTCGAAGGCAAGTTATCTTCCCCCCACCCGGGGAACATTATCAAGTATGGTATCAACCGAAATATTTTTTCAAGCCATTTAAAGTGAAGGGTAACACGCTATAATTGTAATTATTTGGATCCACGATATCGATTTTAAATAGAAGCTACTAAAAAGTGATTTTGGTATGAGAAGGTCGAGTTGAGCTACACTCTAGTTAAATTTTTATTACAGCACCCTTTTTGTTGCTGGCATTGCACGTTTCGGTTGCAAAGAGAATTAATAAGCTAAAACCTGCTCATCCGATGCTTGTGGTGTCAGTTGCTCTGGTAGCGTCATTTAGGATATTCATCCTGTAGAGAAATTTGTGTACTGCTCAGCTAAGATTTTTCAAAATATTTTACCATTTTAAAATTTCTGATTATTTACTTTGAATACGCTTTGTTACAGCGAGATTACTTCCCATAAAGAAACTAGCAATTTCGCAAATTTCATCTCCTTATTGTTATCCTAATTGTTTGAAAGGAAAGGTTTGAACGCAGTCGACGCGGGGTGGGAAATACCTCTTGTGCTTTAGCTTTTCCATTACGTTAAACGAATCAGTCACGAGTCGTGTGAAAAATAATTGAATTATACTATATTCTTTGAGGATTGGGACAAGGATAGGCCAACAATACAGAAATGTTCCTAAAAAGTTCATTATTCTTTACGTATTATCATTATAAGCGGAAAATGAAGCACTAGCTTGCGCAGCAAAAGGAATTATGCTAGTTACGTAGAAACGTGTTTTCTTTTGTTGCTTATCTTGTTACAAGATAATTATAATACATCTGGGAACATTTTTGAAAGATAATTTAGAAACTATAATAGCATAGTATGCAGCGTGCGCAAAATTGCATTTTACAGAATAGTGTCAAAGAATATCTTCACATACAAAATGCTCCTGTCTAAAATCTGACTTTATTTACATATTAAACATTGTTGATGTTGTAGGAAAGTAACACACATTAGAGCTTTATTATATTTGTATATGTCTAAAAGTTTGATGCGGGCAGTACATAACTTCCTCTACAAATTCAAATTCATTTATACTTATTTTTTTTATTTCATGATGCATTAAATTGTATTTAATTGCAAAAAATAACATGGATACTCTTCTGATATTATAACCGATTTTCAGCTTTAATGCATGTTCATCTCATTTGACAATTTAATGCTTTTTAAAATCTTCAGCTCTTCAAAATTTTAAAAAACTAAAATATCTCGGAACGGTTCATTCTAGAGTAATTGGAGTCAGTCTTGTTCGCTGTGCTGTCAAAAATTGCATGAAAAACACGTACTCCGTTAATAAATTTCAGCAATTTATTTCACATTTTCCGGTCTTTGAGGGCATTCGCAAAAAAGGGTTGGTTATATATTTCCGAATCATGCTAAAATCTAATCAATATCAAAATAACGCTCAAAAGACCTAACTACAAAATGTTAAGAAATTTCATTAAATATTTTCTTCACTACGTTGACTGATAAATACTTCACTGCTTGTTGAAAATCACCGGTGATGTGTATTTAAAGTATGGGGTAACATTTAGCGACACCAGATGACGCCATCAGCAACCGCGCTGTAAAATATATGGCACACATTTGCTGTGAACGTGAAGTTTCTGACTTAATAACTAAAAAACTAATTCGAATTTTTAAAAACTCACTGAGGCGTATCGTCCCGGATCCTGAAGTACTTGTGCATCAAATTTCATGGCCTATGACGTTTAGATTTTTCGCTACAGACTATAAATTGACACACATTTCTTTATTGTAGATGAATAACTAGACAAAACGTTTTCAAATCAGAGAATGGATTGTTACCACTTACAATGTCATACTCTGTATCACTTCCTGGAAAATATTCCATTTACCTTCTGTGCTTCCATCAAAAATGAATGCTTCGCTCATTTACCTCATTTAGTGTGATCAATGCCTCTAAATAAGATCGTTCAGCTTCTGGCATGAGAGAAAAATATCCTTTCGTACATGTTGCTTCGTACACACACTTGGATAGTTTAATCAAGCAGCACATGCCCCGGCTTTTCCTGTAAGGAATAACCCCAAATGGCATTTTAACACAAAACAGCTAATCAATAGAAAACGCTAATTCACAATCTCAAAAATGTGTGTTTATGTTGAAGCTTAGTTATAGAAGATTCATATACTCAAAAAAGTCTAATAAAAACTATATACCTTTAAGTATTCTATGTTTAAGTTGATAAAGGAAAACATTTTCTTTACAGGCAGAGAAAACAATTTTATTTTATTGTATTCGCAATTACTATCTGAAATAAATATAAACACCTGAAATCAATGAGACCAATAGTGCTGAATGTTTTCCATGACAGAATGTGGCACTTTCTACACTACACAATTTCATTGAAATTATTTCATTGTTTCAAGTTCTTTGTAGATAATTAACGGTTTTAATACCTACAGAAATTTTAATGAGATTACTATTATGCAAAAGTGCTTACACACAAGTGAGATTACTCTTATACAAAGTTTTGCACACTCATTCTTACAAAACACTCACTCATTCGGTATTGGTGTGTCTATTTAGTATTATATATATATACAATTTTAGATCAAGATACGTTGCAAATATTCTAGATATAGATATAGTCCTAGATATTGTAGATACAGATAGATGTAGTTATAAATGTAGTTCTGAATATTTCAGGATCGAAAACAGAAAATGTTAGCTATATTATCCGCAGTTTTGATGTGAATAATATGTATGTATGGTTGGGGGTACCTCTGGCTGCAATAGGAACGTTACGAAAAATGTAAACAACAGTTTGAAAGTTTATTTCTTCATATCTAATAGATAAAACTGAAAACAAGTTTTAGTCGTTTTGGCGAAAATATAGTACAGTTTATAAATATATAAAAATAATTTCAAATTAATATTTTGAATTTTTTTATCTAAAAACTAAAATTGTTTTGACTGATCCAGTTTGTGCCTCACTTTGCCAATTTTCATTCAAATAATCTTCTAAACTATAAAAAGCAGATAAAAAAGTAAGTATCCTTCTATATCAATAATTGTTTCTACTTAACTTTTACAATATCGTCTTAGGGAGGTCGAGAAGATAAAAAATCCATTTTTTAAGTTTGTAATATTGATATATCGAAAATTAAAAGTGCTATTTATGAACTAGTATAACAAGTAATTTGCAGCACTTTAAAATCCCTATAAGTATATATATTGTATATTAGATCAGCTACTTAGTTTTTGATATATTAATAATTGCAGCATTTTTAACTGTTTTAAAAGTGTTTCTAATATCGATCTTTTAACGTTTTGCACTGTTTTTAAAAATATACAGAACACAAATCATCCACAAAGAAATATGCTATTCTCGAAAAACCATTCCGGCTCCAGCGAAATGAAGCCACTGCCGATTTTCTTATGCAGGGAATTAAGAGTTTTATTACAACATTATAACACATTGCATAATTTAGACAGTTGTATTCTTACACCTGCTGCCAATTAAAGGCATGTTAATAGGTTAACAGATTGAGCCATTTAACATTATAAGCATCCAGGACAGTCTTAACTTTTTTAATATCGGTGTACCAGTATGTATAGAAGAAAAACACTTATGTTTAAATATTCTCTAGACTTCTCATTCAAAATATCTACAAATATAGGTATCTCTAATATACTACCATTTTTTCAAATTCCGTTAATGGCAGATCACTGTCGCTTAATCTTAAAATGAGTTCAAACATTCCAGCTTTTTTGTTGACAGTTTTTTTTACCATTTTCTATTTAATAGCCCCAGAATCGCGTTCTTATATTTGTAAAAGTCATCGATCAAAACGCTGTCTTCTTGACTTTCAATTATGCATAAAACTTTTTACTTTCGCACGAACAAAGAACACTGAAAGTCAAAATTTGCATAAACTGTGTCGGCTTACATTACATCGCGTAACAAACATCCTTGCGCTGCTTGCACGTGTAAAACAATTCAATTATTCTTTATTGTTCAGCGTGCAAGATGATAAATGTCCACAGCCACGTAATTGCTTTAAAAATTCGTGCTTGTTGAAGCTACCATCGTTAACGTCACTTCGGAAGTTGTAAGCACAGTGACGTGGTGGAAAGACAATAAGGAATTTATCCCTTGAGCTGAAACTTAGTTCCTCAATTCAATTTTACGATATTATATTCCCTTGGGTTAATTTGAGGATAATGAGTACCCGTATTTCACGATATTCTTTTCTAAACATTCAAGGTGTATTGGATATTAAAAATTATATGTGAAATTTGTTTAGATTATGTTCTTTACAATTTGGAAGCATCAATCTCTGCCCATAAAATATTGCGTTAAAATTATCCATGCACTAAATGCAATCAAAATGAAACTATCTAAAGAAAGCATTGATATATATTCTGGCGTCATTATTCATCAAATTTAATACATTAAATTGGTATATATAGAAATATAATAAGATTATTCCTTTCGTACCTGACATTAATTTCGAACGCGTATCTAATGAAAATTCATTGTTATCATATCAGTCTTTGTAAAATATTAAATATTAAACAGTTTTAAAAGAAATCAGGTAGATATTAAAAATAATACATAAAATATTTTTACCTCATTTTTGTCTCATAAATGATTTTGTGGATTCAAAATTTTGTCAAGCGAAATCAATGATTTTCGAAAATTGTTCTGAAATCAATAGACGCTGTATTGAATCTCAAAACGTTTTTTAATCTTTATAATCATTTTCCTAGTTCTGAAACATGGATCAAAAGATCCGTTTTGTGCCTGTTCCATTTATAAATATCGAATAGTCATTAACTATACTGTTATAAATTATAACGCTAAGGATTATAACTTATGGTTGTAACTAATAGTTATTTTTCCATTTCCAGGTCGAAAATTTTCATTTTCCTTGTAAAATCTATCCTTCAAGCTTAACTATAAAAATAACTTTTATAACTGATATGAATGATAACTGATATGAATTTAGCATCCTATTTTGAAGGAGGTATGGTGGTTCGGTAATAATTAATGGTTTTTGTTCCTTTTCCAATTTCGCTTCAAAAACTTCCTTGATCATACACTCTAAGACAAAAAACCGAACCATCCAGAAATAATTATCCAAATGAAACAAAATGTGGTACGTGTAATGTGAATGTACAGAAAAAGAAATGATTGGAATTTCGGAGCAATTGGATGATTTATTGCACTGAAAGATCTACACAAAGTGAGCACGTTAATATGGCGTTGGCCCACCTCTGGCCTTCATATAAGCTGTTGCCCGACATGGAATTAATGCCGGGTGTGGAGGCATTATATTGCTGAAAAGATAGCCCAGGGTGTCGCGAAAGGATTGAGGATACAACGGGTCGCAGAATGTCGGCAACGTACTGCTGTTCTGTGATGCTGTCAGGGTGGACTAGCAAAGGGGTCCGGCTGTCAAACGAAATAGCACCCCAGCCCATAACTCTTTGTTGTGTCACCGAGTGGCATGTGACAGTAAGAGCATGATCCTGACGATGTCAGGGCTGTCTCCAGACACGTCTGCGCTGGTCGTCGGGATTCAGTTCGAAACGGGACACATCACTGAAGACAATTCGTTCCCATTCTGCACATTTCCACGTTAATCGGGTCCGGTACCATTGTAATCGATGTTGGCGGTGCATATTGGTCAGTGGTAGGTGCGGTAATGGGCACCACGAGTATAGATTCCACTCCCGTAGTCTTTTATTAAAGGTCCGGGTGGTCACTTCCGTGTTTGTCACACGTTGGATGGTTGATAACGACGAATCACATGCTGTCATAGCTGCTCTGATAACCGTTCTATCTTCCCGTTCTGTAGTCGTTCTAGGCCGTCAGCTGCCCACACGCCGCTGAAATCTGCCGTTCCGGACCCATTTCTGCCAATATCGTCTAATTGCTGCATCACTTCTGCCCAAATGCCGAGCTATTGGACGGTATGCCCATCCAGCCTCATGCAGTCCGATCGCACGCCCTCTTTTTCAAACTCTTTCATACGCTCGTAGTGACAACGAATTCACGGGCGAGGCATGGTTATAATCAAGGTGCGTAAACGCAATTGAAATCCACTGCACGTTTTGTTCCTGAAATCGAGGTTGGCTCCTTATATACACCATCATGGTGCTCAGTTTCAATGCGCTGTAGCTCAGACTGTTCATTGGCTGCGAATTTTTGATCATTTGCATATTCAGTCGACAGATGTTTGTATGTACAGTTTCCTTACTATCGAGTTATTTTGCGGGATGCATCGATTTTTTTTTGTCTTAGAGTGTATATTTCTCAAGAAAAGCAATGAATAGAACGTAGATAAATAGTGAAAAGGATTTGGCATCAAATTCCGGAGGAGGTATGGAAAGGGGATTTTCTAAATATTTTACACTTCAGGTTGTAAAGACGTCTATTCGATTATTTGTTTATTTTTATTTATTTACTTATATTTATTTATTATTATTTTTTTTGCAATATCACATTCTTAAGTTTGGTAGTAGATACTTAGCTTAGGCGATTCCTGATATGGATTTGGCAGTAAATTTCGAATGGGTTAGTGGTGCACTGAGAACTTTCACTTCGATTTTGGAGATGCCACTCTCGGTTTTTTCAAAAATTTGCATGACTGCACGAAATAAGTGTGTAAAAGAAAAAAAAAAATTCTAAATATTTCCTTCGAAAATGATGTGTGCACACCATTTGCCCCCCTATGAAGGATTCTTCATAAATTTCTTTATCATGTATAAAAGTTTTATTTTCAAAAAGAAAGAATTAAGTCAACATATGCGAACATGTTTACACATATATCATTTTATGTTCCTTCCGCCTATAAAATATTCAATTATTTATTATTCAACGTGCAAGATGATAAATGCCTAACACCTCGTAATTGCCTTAAAAAATACGTGAATGTTATTTTGCTATCATTAACGTTATGTCGGAAGTTTTACACAAAGTAACGGGGAACTTGGACTATAAATTATTTTTCCATTAAGTTGAAACATAGTTACGCTATTCAATTTAATTATTTTATATTCCATCATGTAAGTTCCTCATTCGGAATCTAATCCATTACTGATGATTTGTAAGAGCATTTGAAAAAGTACACATTATTTACTTGGTACACAAATAGTGTTTTCGATTATTTATAATAAGTTTAATACACCCTCTTCTATAAACAAATTTAGTGTTCGTTTTTTCTCGCATAATGCGATCATTTCTGATTTAAACATTATACAACCTTAAATAAAATGTTAAGAATATTTAAAAATGTGTTCCAATTAGAACAATTTTTATAATAAAATTGGTGAATTAATAAATCCCTAAATCAATCAAGCCTCCTTACTTTCAGACCGTTTTTCTCAAAATTGTTATTTACAATCTTGCACGCACTGTAACTTTAAAACTTATTCTAACCCAAACCTTAAAATTTTGATATATTGTGTGATGCACTGTATGTAAACTGTGATGATATTATATTATGTGCATCAATAGATATTTCACCAACATTTAAATACCTATATGTAAGCAAACTCTTATAAGTAAAAAATATAAAATGTGTTGATATTTTTAGCATTTGATCACAAAACTGTCTTTTTACTTTCCTTATACATTATGTATATAAGGAAAGTATTGTGATGGGGTCGAAAATTCGAATTCGAGTTTTCGACGGGAGAGCACGTTTCAAGCATCTCTGATCACGAATCGAACATTTTTGAAGTGATGTCTGTGTGTGTGTGTGTGAAAGTATGTCTGTGTGTGTGTGTGTGTCAGTGAGCCTCTGGAAACAATAACTGACGAACGAATGGACCGATTCGAACGAAATTTGGTACAAAAATCACAATCCGTAAACACTGGAAGCCTATTGTTTTTATACGCAATCGAATGTTCAGAACCTCTCTAAAATTTCGAGTGAAATTTTGAAAAAGTCGTCAAAAAATCAAAACCTCCAATAAAGTTACGCAAATAAATATTTCTTGTGCAATTTTTCATTAAGAAGCGATTGACATAAATTTTAGAACGCTAACATGAATCGTTCTCGAGATATTGCTCATTTTTCAAAAAAATTACCAAAAAGTCATATAAAATAAAGAAAAAAATTATTTCCTATTGATAAACAAGTTCCCTTTTCATATGTAATACCATGCGATTAATTGGGTGACATCATTTTCGTGGATCTAGCTTGTTCCATTCATAAGAAAAGATACTTTGAGTAATACTTTTGTATTTGAACGCCAATAGTCATTTATCTGCTGTAAGAATAATAAATTATTTCTCCGTCCATAACGCTTGGCGAGATTTTGGCGACGAATTTAGTGGAATGTCGCCAACTTGGCGACTTTTTCAAATGTTGCTAAATTAACGAAACACTCGCCAAATGGATAAAAATAACGCTAAATCAATGAAAATAACGACTAATTGACGAAAATTCAATATATTGGAAAAAATATAAATATCTACTATAAAAATAATATATTTTCTTTACTGTAAAAGTAGTAAATTCATTGCATTATATAAGGAAAGTCATGTGCTGCCCACATCAGATTTTTTTTTAAATGTCAATGTCGTTTCAGATGGATGTTGAAATAACACCTCTTAAGAGAGTATATTAAAAAATAGGAATGCAGGTGTCACAGTTTATCCAGTAACTGGAGGCGCAACACTTGTATTGTAAGATACGCATTAAATAAATATCACTAATCTAGCATAAAAACAAAATGTTCTAATATTTTTTTATAATCTGTGTTGTCTTTTTTTGTAGTAATAAATAAATAATAAGACGATAGACATTAAAAACGCGATATCATTCGAAAAATAATGACGTAGCCATAAAATTTTTAATTCGGGTAAATATATACCTGTAATCACTGAAAAAGAGCATACTTACAGCTGTAAATGTAATTCATAGTAGGGCATATTGCGTTATAGCCGAAATTTGTGTATATTAATTTTGCACAACTAATTTTGAATAAGGAAAATATTATACAATGTTACCTTACTTTCCCATTAAAAGCACACTAAAACCATACGCATAACTGTTTTATAGAATAACAAAATATGGGTATTCGGAAGAATAAAAATATTTGGCTGTTCCGTAGGAAGCAGAATGTATTCTTGATGAATAAATAATACAAAAAACTATTTCTTTATCAGGTAGTTGCAGTTCTACGATTGAATAAAAAGGAATTCTTATGTCGTACAGGTCATGTTTATGCAAACAAGATGTGCCTTGAATAAGTTATGAGGTTTCGAATTTATAGCAAATACCTCCAAGCATGTATACTTCCTTAGTGTTCACCCCCTATTCCTGGTACTCACACTCGGATCTAATCTGAAAGCCAGAAAGTGAAACATTTAGCCCTAGGTGGACATTATACCTCTCTTTATTTCTTTTTTACAATGACCAGGCACTTCATAGGGGCGGTCATTCGTCTTAACGCATGATCGCCCCTGGTTCGCGAATGATCGCCTTCCAGGCGCATCATTCGTCTATTTAGCGTCCGTGTGAACTATTTAGCCGCTCCAATGCATTACCCCGGTGCTCCATATGAGGCGAATTCCATTGCACGTTTGACCCACTGAATTTAAACAGGAATTCAAAGGGCTTGGCAACCACAAGAATAGTGCCCTCGTTCCTCTGACTTAGCACCTCTGGGAACACTTTACTCATTGATCGTGCTCGTATTTCGCATAGATATGGGTATAGTTTATGGCGGCAGCTAGAGAGATTTCAGGTCCTTTTAGTGTGATCCTCTCTAAAGAAAGCATTGATATATTTTGGCGTCATTATTTATTAAATTTAATAAATTAAATTAGTATATATAGAAATGTAAGAAAATTAATCTTAATATCTAATGAAAATTAACTTTTATCGCATCAGTCTTTGTAAAATATTAAATATTAATTATTTTTAAAGAAATCTGGTAAGATATATTACTCGCCATGCCACATCCCTCTCCATACGTAGAAAATTCGAAGGTAGATAATACGAATAATACTAGGTAGATAATGTCTGTCTGTGACTAGGAATTCTCCTGTTAGGTGGTTTCTAGACGCGGAAATTATTATGTTTCCTAAAAGAAAGCACAAAGTTTTTCCAAATTTCACTTACAGTAAAAAAATCTCAAAACTTTTTGTTGGATACTTTGCGTTCGGCTTACTCGAATCTTTAGCAGTTCACACAAGGCAAGAACTAAACATGAGCGTCAACAAATGACTACTGCGTCAGATGTAACGTCAAGTGTTGCCAAGTTATCAGATAAATTATGTTACTTTGACGTTTCAACATGATGTTTCTTAACTTACAGGTTGAGTTAATTTATTAAAACTCATTTCATTATTTGTTCACAAGATACCATATTTACAGCGCAGAAAAAGAAACGAAATGCTGTTTTTTTGTCTGTATATTTATTTTTTAGTTCTAAATGATAAACAAAAATACAACTTCATACAGAATATCTATTTTGCTAAGAATTTTACCAAACTATTATTTGAATTATGCTAAACTAGTCAAACGATGGGAATACTACATATTACAAGTATTTCTTCTCACTAAGGATTTTTTTTATTTGCATTACAGTTTTTACTGAACATAAAAAATACGTAAAACCAGAAACTTGTTTAGAACCTACAGCCAAAGAAAATTAAGAAATACCTGTAGGGAATTCTTGTGCGAAAGAAAACTTGTGAAATGGTAAAAGATTCGCTACGCTTTTTCTTTCATTAACAATTCTTAGAAACTGCATCTGTTATTACAGGAAATTATATTTTGAATTTACTTTGTTCCAAAGATGTTTTCTTTAGAACTTAGTGAGAAATTAGTATTTTTCTAATCTTTGTTTGCATTACCAATATTTAAAAGACTGTTTCGGGCGCGTAATATATTTTTCAGGGAAATGGTTAATTTTTAATGTACTGTATGCTAAAATGCTACAAAGATTGTTCCTCTTATTGAGAATTTGCATTTTAAAAAATTAAATTTGCAACACAACACGAGTGATAATAATATATATAAAACTTAAATTCATTGAGTTATTTTAGTTAAACATTATAATTTAGCGTTATGAAATAACTCTGTAGGGAATTTTGTAAAAATTGGTACAAACACCGTACAGCCGCAATACAGTTACTCGAGTCCTACTGACGTACTCGTGCACAATCACCACTTCAAAGGGCCTCTTTTTTCAGGATACAAGTCAGTAACTCGCCTAGGCATCGATATGACGCAGCCAAAACAAAGTTTTCTGGAATATTCGTCCACTTTTCTTGAACAACCATTTAGGTAATCTTTTGTTCAGGGCTTATGTATTCACACTTCTTTCTTGAAGATACGCCACGGGTTCTCAAATGGGTTGAGATTGGACAAATTTTGTGACCAGTACAGAACTTGTCCCGTCTGTAGGGGAGCGGTCAGCATGCGGCGTGTTTAGATCTTGCTGGAAGATCGCATATTTCTGCGGATAAAAGCGGGGCATGAAAAGTGAAACCAAATACGGAACCAAATTACCAATACCAGAATATCCAATACACCTCTACGGTTTCCCAGTGAATGGGAACACATATATGTCCACATTATATGTGACCATATATTTAACACTATATATGGCCACTCTCTCATTCAGCCGGAAGACGTCCGTCCGACATTTTCTTTACAAGACTTGGAAAGCGCCGCATTCCACCAAATTCAGCCGATAGAAATTTAACTTCCTTTCTAAATCCGTTAAATACAGTTTAAAATTCTGGATATTGCGGAGATGTCTCTCTAAAGTCTAATGAAAGATTTTATGAACTGTTGAGCGAAATTGAAATTTGAAGCCGTCTGAAAACATGTTTTACACTAGTCAATAAATTGCTGTCGTTTAACTTACTTTCTACTATGGACATTGCGACACTTTCAACGCTGTCCCCAGCTAAGCATTTTTGTCTCCTTTCAGAAGCGATGCTTCAGTAGCTTTACATATGTGTGCAATTATTTTACAACAAATTAAGATTAATAATATTTTTTTTATTTTCAGATTTAGACTTTGGGTCCGACATATTTGGTCGGACAGAACGCAGCTTCAGTGGTTCTCTGGTGGAACCTCCAGCAAGACCAAATGCCTACTGGGATGACCCTCATTTTCGCCCGTACTTCGACAATACCACCGACAGAAATGTCACCTACCAGCTCACCAAAACCGCTTACTTGCACTGCAGGATCAGACAGCTTGGTGACAGAGTTGTGAGTCTTATTTTATTTTCGATTCTTATAATTTTATTAAACCACTTTGCATATAAATAATCCCAAACGTTTGTGATCCTTCCCTTATGTTAAGCTACTTTTCCCTATTCTAATGTTTTCCAAACTGTGTTACGTCAAACTCTGGCAGTACGTAGAACTTCCCGAATTGCCTCATGAGAATCATCTTAAGGTTTTCGTCAACACAAAAATTATTTTAAAAAATGAAAACGATGTACGAGACATAAGTGATCATATAACATAAGTGATCAAGACATAAGTGATGCACAAGACATAAGTAACCATTTGACGAGTTTAAAAATATTCTGGTGCTACAAATATAAAATGTAAGCATAAACAAACAAGAAAGATCAATCATGCATAGAGCTTTGATTATAAAACCCTTTCCAATTACAATGCAATGGAAAGCAATTGCAATGCATTGCAAATGCAATAAACATCTCTAAAAAGCGATACATTCAGAGGTAATATTTTTAACATTATCACTATACTACATTAATTTTTATATTTGAAAACGTAAAACTTTATCGAAAAAAATGAACTTTATTCAAATAACGTTATTGAAATACAAGTCGCTTAGTTTAAACATCTCTAAAATGCGATACATTCAGTGGTAATATTTTAAACATTATCACAATAATACAATAATTTAATACATTAGAAATTTTATACAATAATTTAATTCATCGAAAAAAATGAACTTTATTCAAATGATGTTATTGAAATATTAATTTACTGGCTCTCTATGTAAAAGCTGTAAATATTTCATTCAAACACTTTTATTCCATTCCTTTCATTCATCACAATACTACAATCATTTATTTTATTTAAAAACTTAAAATCATGGAGGTAAACATAATTTAACTCTATGCTTAAAACTTCATCGAAAAAAATCTGTATTAAAATTGTCTGCTCTCTATGTAAAATCAATAAATACTTCATTCATATCAGCTATATTTCAGGCTCAAAGAGCTAAATAAATTTGTGTTAAAGAAATTCAGCAATTCCTATACAACTCATCCTACATATTTATGTGTTTACATTCTCCATAAGTGAAAATTAGGCTTCATTGCAGAAATAATCAAAGTTTGATGATTATTTAAACTCAAATATATTGTAATTGCGTTGTTTTAGAATGTATATGCACAGAAATTAAGCAAAAATAAAGCGGTTTTAGGACGCATACAACACTAAATAAAAATTAAAAATAATTTTAAAAATCACGATTTTGACAGAAGGTGGATGCCTTATTTTATTTTGAAGTAATTAATGTGATCTTTTCATATAATATGGGTGTAATTATTATTTTAATTTTTATTTTTTAAAAAAATGCCGATTATATTTTGCTGAAATTTTTTTCATAATTTTTATAGGATAATTTGAATATTTCCTAAAATTTTCTACTCAATTTGTGAATTTTATAAATTCGCCTAAAATGTTTGAAAAATTAGGTCCCGTAGGGTTCAATTCAACCCCGGTTCAATCCAAAACAAATTGGGTGATATTATTCATTTATATTCCCATAGGTTCCACAGACTGTCTGAAAAACACATTAAAATTTCATTTTTATAAAGTCATTTTTAAGACAGTTATAGTGCTAAAGGACAGACAGACAGACAGAATGAACAAAGTCATAAATAACTTTTAACTATGTTGTAAAGTGTTAAAAATGCCATTTCGATTTTTTTTTTCTTTACTTTGTGGAGAGTGTGCGTTTTTAACACTTTACAACATAGTTAAAGAGGAAAGTGTTTTTGAATTTGTTCATTCTGTCTGTCTACCTGTCTGTTCATTTGTTTTCGATGAAGTTTTCAAATATAATAAATTATTGTAGTATTATGATACTTTTAAAAATATTACCGAGGAATGTATCGCATTTTAGAGATGTTTATATAAAATTGCATTGAAGTAGAGAAGTGTTTCATAATCAATGCTTTATGCATGATTGATCTTTCTTGTTTATATTTCGTGTTGGATCTGTTCTAAAACTGCTTTATTTTTGTTTAATTTCTGTGCATCAATATTCTAAAACAACTTAATTACAATATATTTGAGTTTAAATGATCATCAAACTTTGATTATTTCTACAACGAAGCCCAATCTTCCCTTATGGAGATTGTAAACACGTCAAGCTGTAAGATGAGTTGTATAAGAATTGCTGAATTTCTTTAACGCAAAATTATTTAGCGCTGGAGTCTGCAACATTTTATATCAAACAGTCGTTGATTTTACATAGAGAACAGACGATTTTATAACAGACATTTTGATAAAGTTTTAAGCACATGTAGTTAAATTACTTTTATTTCCATGGTTTTAAGTTTTTAAATAAGATAAATTATTGTAGTATTGTAATGAATGAAAGAAATAGAATAAAATTTAAGAATGGAATTTCTATTGCTTTTCATAGAGAGTGAGGCGATTTATATTTCAATAACTTCATTTGAATAAAGTTCATTTTTATCGAGAAAGTTTTCAAATATAATAAATTATTGTAGTATTGTGATAATTTTAAAATATTACCGCTGAATGTATCGCATTTTAGAGATGTTTAAATAAAATTGCATTGCAGTTTGAAAGTGTTTCATAATCAGTGCTTCATGCATGATTGATCCTTTTTGTTTTGACTTTGCAGATAGCAAGCGTTTTGTAATTAAGTAGTATTATTTGTTTATGTATTAAGTAGTGGACGCTTATTACTACTCGAACTTCATTCTAGTTTTGATATAAAACTTCATTAAATTAAAAATTATATTCATAGACAAATTTTTTTTTTTTTTCAATATGAATTGTACCCTGATTCTGATACATGTTCTGCCCGTTTAGAATGCATTCGTCTTTTCAATTATAGAAAAAATAACATAATTATTTTTATAACTTTCATAACGTTTGTTTATATCCATAAGTCATATTTAATAATAAACAATTTATGGCCTCGTTCAGAATTTTCAACGTCATCTGAAAAGGGGTACACAATTGAGGATACTCTGATAAGACTAATAGGTAGATATGGGTATGTCGATAGGATACATGTCTAACAAGTATAGAAATGTTAAACATTTTGAAATCCTGTTCCATTGGATTTTTAGCTGTGCGTATCGTTTCAGAATGATGCAAAACTGCTATTCGTTCGTGGTCTTAATTGGTAATTCTAGAATTAGAGAATAGTAAAGAGGCTTCATTCAATTAATGGCCGATGCGAATTATAAAAAATCTAATGTGGACAGCAAATGATTTTCCCTGCAGACTCATTCACATTTTCTTTATTTCTTCAATAATACATTATATTAAGATTAATTACCCAAAACATCACCATTAATTATTTAAAATTACACTGAATTTGCACTTTTAATTCAATTTTCGTTCTCATTTGGTAATTGGACTTATTTCCATAAGTGGCGTAGCGGAATTGCGAAATAACTAAAATATCTCGAAAACGGCTAGTCCTAGTGTAATGGGATTGGTCTTATTATTTTCATAGTTAAAAAATACGTATAGAACAAACATTTAATTGATATATTTGAGCATGCGAATTTTTTTTATTTAGTTTTATATTTTAGATTTTAACGATTTTGAGGTCATTTCGCAAAAAAAGGAAGGTTATTTATCGTACCAGAATCTAATCAGAACCAGGGTAATTCACAAATGAGTTATCAACCAAATTTCGTAAAAATTTGTTCTGTTCGTTTATCAGTTAGAGTGGATAAATTCAATTTTTGGGGGCCATTTTGCAAGAAAAGGCGGATTCTTTTATCCTAAGGCATTCCAAAAACCAATCAGCACCAGGGTCACACACAAGTGACTTACCTCCAAATTTTATGAAATTTGGTCCATTAGCTTTTGAGTTAGAGTGGATACATACATCGCACAGACAGACAGACAGAAGCACACACATACGCCACGCTAATTATGTTTTTCGTATTTCAGAGGTTCCAAAACGTGTAGATCAGTCGAAAACTTGAGTTGCGATTTTTTTTTGCATAATCAATACGTTCCCTATACATTGCACTATGTATATGAAGAAAGTAAAAATGTTCTTAGTTAGGCACACTTCCTCAAAACATGGGCTGCTTTCGTTTTCATCACCCAAGAAGCAGTAATGTGGAATAATTGTGGTTGGCAACATAAATATACAAATGATTCTACATTCTAGAATTGTTCGGTTTGATTGAAGAATATGGATTTCTAGCAGCGACTGTGCCGAATACTATTGAAATATCCAAAAGAGTATTTTAATAGTCGCCACGCTAAATACTTGATCTGCGTATAAATATTCCATTCCCTACACTGACTAGTTTAGTACATTTTATGGTAAACATACGCTATGGCAATATTTGCATTTCAAGATTATACCAGAATTATTTTTGTTTACATTACCCTAGTCGCCCATTCTGCACATTTCAATTAGCAAACTTACAATCATCTAAATTGTACAGTCGTAAATATGGGATATTGGATAAGAAAAAAATGATACTGAAAGACATGTCCACCTTATGATAACTCGTAAACTTAAACATTAAAGAAAAGTTAATGCATTCAGGTTTTCTTCCCCCGAACGAAAAAAATTACTTCGTAAAAATAAAATTATCGCGAAACTTAAATATAGTCATGAAACATTTTCTTCTCCACAGCCTATAAAACGAAGCGAAGAACGTTGAAAATATAATTTTATGCACCCTAATATTATTTTTCTTCACGTTTTTGAGCGATAAAATAGAATGTCACAAAAGGCTGCTAAAACGGGAAAGAAGTAGGGAGAGATCATGTGGGGTTGGATGAGATAAGGTTAAAAACTGTCTCCAGCTTATAAAATGACGTTTCAGTGTTAGGTTGAGAAAAAGAGGTGTCCATACTGAGAATTTGACATATTTCTCATGTTCCTTGTGACCAAATTATATACACTCTTAAGACAAAAATATCGACGCACCAAGAAAGAATAATCCAAATGAGACAAAATTTGGTACGTGTAATACGGATGAACAGAAAAGAAATGACTAGAATTTCAGAACAATTGGATGATTTATTGCACTGAAAGATCTACACAAAGAGAGCACTTCCATATGGCGTTGGCCCACCTCTGACCTTGATATAAGCTGTTACCCAATGTTGCATAGGCGCATAAAGTTGACGGATGATGTTCTGAGGGATACCGTTCCAAATGGCCTCCAATTAACAAGCTAATTCGTCTACATTATGGGATGGTCGCAGGCGACGCCCTGTCTCAGCCCAAATGTACTCAATAGGCGAGAAATCTGGGAATCTGGCTGACCAAGGAAGCGTGTCGTAAGTCCGCAGCCAATCAATAGACAAGCGCGCCGTGTGTGGCCTGTTATTATCTTGCTGAAAAGTTAGCCCGGGGTGTCACGAAAGGAATGGCAATGCAATGAATCGTAGAATGTCGGAAAAATACCGTTGTGCTGTGATGGTGCCACGGGGGGCTTTCAAAGGGGTCAGGCTATCAAACGAAATAGCACCCCATACCATTACTCCCTGTTATCGGGGCCTGTGAGAGTAAGAGCAGGATCCTGACGATGATCGGTCTGTCTCCAGACACGTCTGCGCTGGTCGTCGGGATTCAGTTTGAAACGGGGTACATCACTGGAGACAATTCGTTCCCAATCCAAACAATTTCAATTTGATCGGGCCCGGCACCATTGCAATCGCTGTTGACGGTGCATACTGGTCATTGGTAGGCGACATAATGGGCGCCGCGATTATAGATTCCGTCCCTGTAGTCTTCTAATAATGGTCCGGATGGTTACGCCCGTATTTGTTACAGGTTGGATGGTTGATGACGACGAATCTCCTGCTGCCACAGCTGCTCTGACACTAGCTCTATCTTCCCGTTCTATCGTCGCTCTAGGCCGTCCTCTGCCCGCTGAAATCTGCCATTTCGGAACCATTCCTGCCAACATCGTGTAATTTCTGCATCGCTCCTACCGAAATACCGAGCGATTCGTCGTTGTGCCCATCCAGCCTCTTGCAGTCCGACCCATGCCCTCTTTCAAACTCCTTCCTATGATCGTAGTGGCCGCGAATGCGCCGGCAAGGCATTGTTCAATCAAAGTATGCAAACGCAATCGAAATCAACTGCACGTTTTGTTCCAGAAAGCGAGATTCGCTTCTTATATACACCCCAGTGGTGGTCAGTTTCAATGCTCTGCAGTTCCGACTATTTATTCATTAGCTGCGAATTTTTTATCATTTGCATACTCGCTCGAAAGGTGTTTGCATGTAAAGTTTCATTACAATCGGATTATTCTGCGGGGTGCGTTGATTTTTTTTTTGTCTTAGAGTGTATTTCAAATATTTGTTTAATTATACGTATTACTCATCAGCATTTGATACATTTGAGGTGTTCAACAGGCAATTCATATTTACCATTTTATGGGCTACGTTAATTTCTTGTAAAGAATATGTCGTCAAGTGAAATAGAAAGTATAAGGACTTTTCTACTGCTTAAGCTTAAAATATCAGTGTGCGTAGGTTCCCACTGTATCGTTGCTTATGTAATAGTATCGATTGCGCCAAACAGATAGGTTATTTCTCAGTATTTGTTCCAAATCATAAAATTTGAGGCGCATATTTTTTAACAATATATATTATTTGCCTGCCAAATACTCGTTGAAAATCAACGGCCCACCCCGAAGATTGCAAATGTTCAAATAATTCAATTTATAAAGTAAAATTTTTAAACAGTTCACCCACAACCCATCCAATCTCTATCTCCCTTAAGACAAGGTTTTTCTCGTTAATTCAGCCAATTGAACATTCCGGAGTACCTAATATACAAAATATTGCAACACAATAATTTTCTTCCTATTTGTCCTCATATTTCCAATGCCGTTACCACATTTAAATTTCTATATCACGTGTAAGTGCCTCTTTCAAACAGTTCATATTTCGAACGTTTGGTGTGCATCATCGTCTCCTTCTCAAATTTATATTTTAGAAAATTATTTTTCCCAGTTTGTCTTATTGAATTGTTAACCCACGCACCAAATTTTACGCCTTTCTAACTTAAAAGAAATGCGTTTCTCATTTACTCTGCAAATCGAATAATTTAGAGTGCGACACCTCTAAAGTAAGGAATATTGAAAAACTGAAATTGTACACTTTTTTCTCCCGAAAAATCTAAAATTATACAAAATCCAAAGTCTCTATCTCATTGCAAAGAATGTTTTTCTACCATTTAAACTTTTACACCAAAACCACTTTTAACCACTTTTACACCAAAAAAAAAAATTGAAAGTTTCGGTGTAGAGTACACCTCTGCGGAACATTATTGAAATATAAATATATATATATATATATATATATATATATATATATATATATATATATATATATATGTATGTATGTATGTATGTATGTATGTATGTATGTATATGTGTGTGTGTGTGTGTGTGTGTGTGTGTGTGTGTGTGTGTGTGTGTGTGTGTGTGTGTGTGTGTGTGTGTGTGTGTGTATATATAAATATATATATATATATTAGAAAAATATCTAAAAATAAGATATACAAAAAACATAATCATAACACTTCATAACATTAAGGCGCCATGCCGCTCTTTCATGTTTAGCAGGTATATAATAGTAAATACATCATCAAATTGAAAAAAGGGGGGGAGGTACAAATGAAAGGGGGAAAAGAAAGGAGAGTATTTACAGGAACGACAGAAAAAAGGCCGGGGGGGATAGTGACCCCCCGTTCCCGGTTAAAGCGCTTTTACTCTAGAAACACTCCCTGTGCCTCTGTCTTCCTGAAGAACTCCTCCGTCCTATGAAATCTATGAAACATCCCGAAGTATATAGACCATGAAGCAAAAAAGGGGGCTTAAGATGGGAATAAACCTATCCTGATTACTCAACAGAATTCTTGAAGTCCACAAGCCATGCCGCGCAACCATATCTCACCGACCTGCTATCATCAAATAAAACTGTTTGTCTTTCTGTCAAATATCAAGTCTACATAGTGCCTTAGATACCGAAGTGGGTAATTGCTTTTTGCTGCTTCCCTGAGTAATTTATTGACGCTGTGTTGCTGTTCTTCTTTTTCAGTGTTGAGACGTCTATATCGATTTAGATGATTTATTATAATATTCCTGAAAATACCACTGCTCAAATTAGGTTTCCAATCTATAATGTAA
>OX578148.1:133851872-133869372 GCA_951213105.1 Amaurobius ferox
GGTTAAAAGTTACCATGTTAAGCCTATAAAGAAAATAATTTTTGAAACTTTCGGTGGATATGAAATAAACCGAAATAAAACATTGTTGCCATTTAGTGTTTTGCTATGTGAAGTATTATATGCAGCTATTTAAAATTAATCTGTTGTTTTTATGCTTAAAAAATGGATTACATGACATGCGATAAATATTATTTTATATCAACATTAAAGTACAAATTATTTAATAAAAACGTTGAGAAACAAATTATTTGGTTTCTATATATATATCAATCGTTATTGAAAAACAAGCGTTTATTAGGACACACTAACTAAATATGGCTATATTTTAGAATTTATGATAAAACACTTAAATTTCAATACTTTTTAAATGTTATATTTTTCTAGTGGCAGCGTTCGTTGATTGTTATTATACATCTGTTAAAAACAGCATTATTTTACTTTTATTCAATGTAATGCTATAAGTTCTGATGTATATAAATATCAAAATATTCTATAAATTTATAAACCTTTGGTATATATAATATCTAATATAAGAAAAGCACGCCTCTACGTCTATATGCATGTCTGTCCGAAATTTTTGGCAATAAATTGGGTGGAGAATTTGCTTACTTTTTGGAATATGTTGCCAAATTTAAAATCATCGCTATATTTAAGGGGCCTCAGGACCCTTAAAAGTGCCATAAACAAGGTGAATTTTCATTTTTCGCGTTTTATTTTGTACCTCTTCTGCTATACATCGATAATATATAAAAGTTTTATGACTAATAAGTGAATACCTATGTAATTTATGATAATTTTTTCAATGTGAATCTTACAGTAACATTTTTAAAAATTGTATAATGTTCATGTATTTATTAAAATTTTATCTTCATATAGGTTGCTTGCGCGCATGATTGCAGCAAAACCATTACTTTCATAAACAAACATATTGCTGATTATGATAATATCCATTTAAGAAGATTTAAATCAAAATCAAAACATTTGCATAACTAAAGTTTCAAAAAAATTTAAATAAAAATGTAATTCAATTTTTAAGCTTAATTCTTAAAAACTTTAATTATTCAAATGTTTTGAATTTGATCTAAATATTTTTGAATGGATATTTTTGCGTCATAATCAACAATATTTTTGTGTCTAGAAGCAATGGTTTTGTTGCAATCATGGCCGCAAGCAACCTATATCAAGATAAAATTTTAATAAATTCATGAACATTATACTATTTTTGAAAATATTATTATAAGATTAACCTTATTGAAAAATTTATCATATATGCTACAGGTATTCACTTATTAGCCATAAATTTTTTAGTTATTATCGATGTATAGGAGAAGAGGTACGAAATAAAACGTGAAATATGGAAATTCACCCTGTTTGTGGCATTTTTAAGGATCCTGAACCCCCTTAAGGAAATGGCGCCAAATTTACATCAAGAAAAATGAATCATGCATAAATCATTGATTATCAAACACTTTCCAACTGAAATGCAATTTTATTTAAACATCTCTAAAATGCGATACATTCAGCACTCATATTTTTTAAATTATCGCAGTACTACAATAATTTATTAGATTTGGAAACTTAAAACATCGTCAAAAATCTCAATACTATAAATTGTTTGCATCTCTATGTAAAAGCAATGAATATTTTATTCATATCACTTATATTCCAGACAGAGCTAAATAATTTTGGGTAAAAGAAATTCAGCAATTCTTATACAACTTATCTTACAATCGCTTGATTTGTTTACATTCTGCATGCTGTAGAAATTAGACTTCGTTGTAGGAATAATCAAAGTTTATTGGTTATTTAAAATAAAAAATATTGTAATTGCGTTGGCACAGAATTTAGATAAACAAGTAATATGAACAACAATGCGGTTTTATGGCGGATGTAATACTAAATATAAATTTAAATGGTCTTTTAAACAGCACGACTTTTCCACGGGGAAATATGGATCCCGAATTTAATTTTGAAATGAGTCACTTGATCTCTTCTTATAATATAGGTGTAAATATTATTTCAATTTTTATTTAAACTACCTAACATATTTTGCTGATTTTTTTTACACGTTTTACATGATAATTTTAATATTTTCTAAAATCTTCGAAAGAATTTGTGAATTTTAACTCCGCTTAAAAATGTTTGAAAAAGTATGACCCATTTAGTGCAATATATTTTCTTTTTCCAACCCGGGTTCAATACGAAACTAAATGGGTGCAATTATTCATTTTCATTCCCATGTGTCCGTGTCAACAACATACTAAAATTTCATTTTTAAAAAAGTCATTTTTATGGCAGTTATATTGCGAACGGACAGACAGAATGACCAAAGCCATAAACACTTTACAACTATGTTGGAAAGTGTTAAAAATTCAATCTCCTGGAAAATTCTGTTGGCATAGCAATAATTGATTTAAAATTATAATACCAATGGCGGCTACAGGTCAAACCATCAAATCGATCAACTTATATAACAGAATAACAAATCAACAGATCACAAAAGTCATTTTATTAAAAACATCCTTCAGACATACATACAATCTCTAAAAAAGCCAGAGCGCTTACTGGTATCATCATACTCTTCCTCCCTATTTTAACACCACTGTAGAAGGGTATGATGATACCCGATGCGCTCTGTCATTTTTAAAGATTGTATATACGTCTGAAGGATGCTTTTAGTAAAATTATTTTTGTGATCTATTGATTTGTCATTCTGTTATATAAGTTAAAATTGTAATATTTAAAATTTTATTATCTGTGCAGCTTACTGTGGTCGAATATTAAAAATATTAAGCAATGGACAATATGCTATTCAATAAATAAATATTTTATAATTTTATGTGTAAGCTTAGAAACAACACTTCAGTTTAGGAGTCGGATAACTCATCCAAGTCCTATATGTATATCTACAGAATTGTAGATTTTGCAGTCTGTACGATAAGAAGTGACAAAAAAAAATCGTAGACTTTTCTTTATATAGACAGAGAAATTCAGAAAATAATGAACATTTCCAATTCAATTATAATTCGTCTTTCTCTCTAACCATACACGTTGTACTGAAATCTGAATTCAATCAGAAAATGCGGAAACAACATCTATTCTGATATTTTCCCCCTTCATACAATGGATCTCCAATGAAAAGCGATGAGCATTGTTATAGACTTCCTTTTGAATTTGCAAACTTTAAATTCGGTATGCAAAATCGGAATACAAAAAGGCAGTTTCTCGTTTTGACAAAAAAAACCAAAAAAACCCAGCATTATTGCTCCTCGTATTATCTTTCCTTCCTACGGAAATAATTTCCAGCGATCGAAATATAATGACAAAAAGTTCCCCCAATATATTTATAAAAAAGGAAGGATGGAGATTGTAAGATAAACATTCATTTGCCGACTGCTCATGGGATAACTCTCAGAGAAACAAGATTTTTATAAACTTTACAGATGTAGCGTACATATTTTTTCAGTGAATTTTTTCAGTTCTTAATGAATCAAATATCCTAAAAAATATACGTACGTATATAGTGTGTGTGTGTATGTATGTATGTATGTGTATATATGTATATACGATATATATATATACACACACACACACACACACACATATATATATATGTATATATATATATATGTATATATATATATATAGACATATATATATATATGTGTGTGTATGTATATATATATATATATATATATATATATATATACTGTTTTGCAAAAAAAAAAACGAAGCACCCCTAAAAAATAATCTGAACATCTCGAAATTTCGCATGCAAATTCCTTTATACCAAGTATGTGAATGATTAAATTTGCAAGGCCAATGAGTGTTAACTTCTGTCACAGTTCGCTTTTCAACTGTGCAACTGGTATCCTATAAAACAGGTTAAAATGTGGACGGTTTATCTTTGCTCGTTACAGGCGTTGCAGTTCCACGGAGGCACAGCCAATAATCCCGTCACGACGTTACCAAAGACCTTATAAGCTATTACACGAGTTCGATAGTGGACGTATAGTCAGGATGCGTGAAACTGGCTGGCCATACAGAGCAACAGGCCGCCACCTGCACCGAACGGACACTGTTGTGCAAATGTTCTGGCGGCAATGGTTGCTGCAAGGAACTCATCGACGGAATGAGGCTCTGGAAGGCCAAGGTGCACGAAAGCGATGCAAGATCGGATGGTTGTGCGACAGGCCGAACTGGCCCAACGGCATCATTGTCCTCCATCCAACGTTCTACAGCCTTTTCCAAACCACACATGGTACCCTCCACCATCTAATGGCTCTTACCTGATGTGGTGTTGCGCTCACGGCGGCCTTTAAGACGTCTGCTCATAACCCCACAACATCGACAGAGTCATTTGGAGTGGTGTCATAGCCGAGCATCATGGCTGCCAACAGACTGGCATCGCATAGCATTATGCGATGAATCACGCTTCAGTCTTTCAGCAGATGACCATCGGGTACGTGTGTGGAGGCGCTAGGGTCAGCGGTCCCAATCAGCCTTTGGTTTAACAGGCACACAGCCATTACTCCTGGTGTGGGTGTGCTATGTCTTATTACAGAAGATCGCACCTAGTCATCCCGCGTACAACTTTAACAGCTGAACGATATTTTGATGAACTCCTGCTGCCGTTTGCTTTATCCTTCATGGCACATCTACATGGGGACATTTTCCAACAAGATAAGGCCACGCCACATATGGCTTGCATATCCGTGGACTGTTTCCGTGCTGTTGATACTGTTCCTTAGCCAGCAAGGTCACCATACCTTTCGCCAATCGAGCAGGTATGGGACATGCTAGGCCTCAAGATGTCCACCCCGAAATGTAGCATATATGGCGCAATAATTGAGGAATGCCTGGCAGAATGTATCGCAGGATGACATTAGGAAACTTTATCACTCCTTACCTTATACAAGCATGCATTGCCGCCAAGGGGGGTTTCACCAATTACTGATTTGAAAATTCAATGCGCAATTGCTAACCATTGATGGGTCCTGCGACCTTGATTTTGTAATCATTTCATTACCTGTGTATGGGCTGTACGCATATTTAATTTCAATAAAAACCTCCACTTTCGTCATGGAACTTCGTTTTTATTGCAGAAGAATGTAAATATATTTGAGTATGTATGAGTATGCAAGAATAGTATTTTATTATGCTTAAGAAGTTTTATTAGTGGTAATCTTTTAATGGTACATTTAAAATGTATAAACGGACACATATGTTTATTTACAACAGCAAGTTGCACTAATAATCACATTTTAAATATTAAATAATTGCACAATACATTAGTCATGTGAAAATAATTTAAAACATGTTTTATTTAACATATGAATGAGGTATTAAATATTTATTAGATTAACTCCTTGCAGTCTCGAAGCACAATTATACTTAACAAAGTATTATACTTGGTCACTGCAGCCGTTTGCAAACTGAGGTCAATTTTCATGAAATGTAATGCAGGCTATGTGGTAATACTGAGTCTGTCGGTCTTTATAAGCTTTCATAAAATAGATTTTTTCTGCCATTGAGAGTATCACCTATTTCGAGCTACACGGGGCTACAGAAAAGCCCACAACTAATTCATGGATGGTGGTATCTTGGTATCTGCAGTTCGAAGCAAGATCCTATTAAAACATTTTTACAAATGGTTCATACATAAATTAAGAATATATAATCACTGAATACGTAAATCTAGATTTGAACTTTATGCAACTTAAAGCTGGCACAAATAACTTAGTTGCTTATTTATACCTAGTTCTTCCTTTTAAGTATAATGGTCTAAACTAATAATAATTGTTACTTATTTCAAAAGTGTTATAAATTGAACAATCTGAGAGAAGATAATCACTTAAAATGTTGCACAGTAAAATAATTGATGTATCGGAATTGACAAACTATGCAGTTAAGTGTTAAGTTATCAGTGAATTTATCACAATGAAATTTTAACTATAAGTGATCAATTAAAGCTGTCGGGCATGTTTATTATGTAGTTGTCCGGCGAAATCTTTACTCTTGCATTGATTCCCTTGGAACAAATTTTGGGAACCATATTTCCATTGGATAATAGTTTGCAGAAAAACAAGTATATTAAGTACACTACAGCTTTATTTTGTAAAGGGTCCCTATATTCCTTCGTAAACTGCGCGGAAAAGAGATTGGTTTCGGGGAGTAAGTCAAGAATTTTGTTACTCACCACTGTTTGATTTTATAGGTACGGAGTATATTAGATAGTATATTAGTACCATATTAGATAATTATTACTAAAGATGAACATATTTATGAGTAATTTGACATTCATCCAAAAGATCCGAATAAATAGCTAAATTTCGTATTTTTATGCATATAATTCCCACAGATTTGAAAATATATTAGATAAATATTTCATACGATTCACAAAATTTCAATTGGAAATTAGCGTCTAGTAGTAACAGTTTAAGCATTATAAAAACTGTTAAGTCTTTTTTTAGCAATCTGTATGCATTGTATAGGTCATTTGAAAAGTAATGGCTTTATGAAACAATTATGCATATATTTTAAGTGCATTTTATTGTACATATGTAATTAGGTTGTATTTTGCTTAATAGTATTGGTGACTTTTAAGTTTAAAAATAATATTTGTACAATCACGTTCAGCCCCCTTTTATTTAACTAGCCATTTTAGATACGAAATAAGGCACGACATGCAGAAATAATTTCTATTATATCTCCACCTCCCCCACTATCCTACACAGATAAAATAGATCAAAAATACAAAGTGCGAACCACAGACCTTCTTTTTGAATTTATTAACTTTACGTTCGCTATACATGTAAGCCCACAAAAAATATTTGAAAAGATTTTTCTTTGCTTTGAAATATGCGAATTAATATTGCTTTTTTCTTTTTGTGTCCAACGGAAATCATTTGAAATCATCGAGACAGAATGATTCAAATTTATCCACAATATTCGTACAATATGAAAAGAGAAACATAAAGTAGCATTTTTAAAAATATATGAAGGTGTCTGGCTCTTGTGTCTAGCATATGCTATCGATGCGGTATTTGCAACTTTTATCCATATGAAATTATCATTTTCAACTTAAGTTATTGGTAAGAGTAGAATTGAGATGCTGAACTCATAGCTTCCGCGGATGTTCGAAATGGCCAGAAGAGCATCGGCAGGCCATTTCAAACATCTGAGGCTTTTTTCCTGACGGGAACAGCGACACCTATACAGTGACACTCGAATAAAATATACATAATGATGATGGAGGTCTAAAAAATACCAGTAACGAATTTTCCAGTAACAACTAAATTAAGATAGTTTCAAGCCAGGTTTCAAAATTTTGAAGAATATTGTTTAAAACCAAGGTTGTTGTTTAAAACACGGGTTTAAGTCAATGGGCTTTAAACCAGTCAACCTTCCTATCAACCCCAAAACTGTCAAGCTGATGTTCTCTGTTTTAATGTTCTAACTAATTAATGCAAAATTTGTGAATTAAAATTGTCGTAAAAACATGTGGTTTTATTTTTCAAAACCGGCCTGAAACAAGAATCAACCAAAATTACTTTAAAGCAAGGTTTAACCCAATGGGTGTTAAACCAGTCAACCTTGTTACCAACCCCAAAAGTTTCGAACATGTTTTTCTCTGTTTTAATGTTCTAACTAATTAATAATGCAAAATTTGTAACTTGAGTTATAATTGTCGTAAACATATGCGGTTTTATGTTTTTAAAAGCAGCCTGAAACAAAAATCAACCAAAAACATTTTTGAAATTTCCGACGACTGTACCATTTTACTAGAAACCGTCACATATGTTAAGAAATTTCAAAGTGAGACCTGCTTTGCTTTTCAGAATTGATAATATGTTTGCGTTGTTGATAGACGTCTTAAAGCGCATTTTTAATTATAGGAAATCAAATGTATAATTCTTTTTTTTCTAAATATGGAAAACTTTTATAAAGGATACAATTATGGAGCAACAATTACAAAAGTATGAACAGTCGCTGTTATAATAATTGAAGGACGGTGATGTTTAATTGAAAGCAATAGACAGTTGGGAGTAGGGGGTCTTCAGTCAATTTAAGATTCATTGCGGCTGCTGTAAGAAATAGAATATTCAAGCTTGAAAGAGTAATTAAATACATTTTTCTAATACTGCCTTCAAAACAATAGATCACGAGCTGTAAAGAGTTACGTTTACATTTCTTCATTTTTCCTCAAATTTAGATAGACTGTCGTTTTAGCAGTATGAAGCCGCTCTATGAGCTACTCCAGTTATCTATCCGAATGGGGTTCAATGCCCAAGAAAGATAAAATTAGACCGCATAAATTCAGTTTCGCAAAAATGTTGAACGGTGCTACATTTTATAGCTTATAAAACTATTTTATGACTTTATTTAAGTTTTAGAGATACTTACCAAAAGGAATATCTTTCAAAGCGTAAAAAAGTTTGTAAATTTAATAAATTATATTAAAAGTCAAATTTTTTCCATGGATCAAATGTATTAGAAAAAAAATAATTTAAAGTTCAAAATTGTTTTATATTTTAATAAAAACATTAAAGCATTGTCTCTTTCATATTCTTATTCATTTTTGTATACCAATTTTATTCTAAAATAAGATCGTTTGCCTTATGTATTTATATAACTAAAAAAATATATCATTTAAATTTATATAAACAAATATACTATTAACATAATTTACCAGAAATGTTGATGTTTTTTACATGATAAACTAAACATTACAAAATTATGGGTTATTGTCGTGAATACATTTAAAGTATCATTATTTCAAAATATTATTTTTTAATTCACTAATCAAAATAATTTACCTTTAATTGCTTCATGGTAAGATGCATTAAATTTAATTAGAAATAATTTAAAATAATTGTAAAATCCCATTCATTCAAATTGATTCAAGCTGAAACTATCCTTTAAAATGTAAATTATGCTGTTCTCTTGCTCTACAATACATTCTATAAACATTCGGGTCGAATTAAAAATGTTGATAGACCCACATGTTTTGGGCCTCCTTGAAAATAAATCAACAATTTTTAGTATGCCGTTCTGTATGCCTGTCTTTACGCAGGTATTTGTTTCAGACATTCGGTCTAAAACTTGATTACTATTAATTTATCAATTTCCTAATTGCGCGAATTTTAAAAATAAATTTTCAAATTTTGGAATATAGAATTATTCCTATAATATAAGTGTGTTCTGAATATTTGACTTAAATTAAACAAACTTTTTAAACCGGCTTATAAAAATTCATCTTAAATTCCAGCTTCAAAATCAATTTATTTACCGAAGCAGCTTATGATTTATCGAGAACATTTGCAACTGGAGACCAAGCTTGGGCCGCATTTCGGTCTATTAGAGTGACAGTAACTAGGGTTGAAAATGCAAAATTATAACTTTGCGAATTTAAAAGATTCCTTGATATTTAATTATTAATGTGGTATTATAAAACTTGTATAGATAGCCTTTTTTAACACTTTACAACATAATTAAAAGTGTTTATGACTTTGTTCATTATGTCTGTCTGTCTGTCCGTTCGCACGATAACTGCCGTAAAAAGGACTTTATCAAAATGGAATTTTGTTGTTCAGACCGTATGTGGGACATACGGGAATGCAAATGAATAATATCATCCAATGAGTTTTGGATTGAACCCGGGTTGAATAAGTGAAATATATTGAGAGTTATAGGACCTCATTTTTCAATCATTTTGTAAGCGAAATTAAAATTCGCAAATTGTTTTGAAAATTTTAAGAAATATTCAAATTATTCCATAAATTATATACAAAAAATTGAGCAAAATATATTCTGTAGCTTTTTAAATTAAAATTAAAATAATAATTACACGCATATTATATGAAGAGATCAAGTGACTTATTTCAAAATAAAATATGACATCCATCTTTATTTCCCAGTATAAAAATTGTTTAAAGTTCTTTTAAATTTATATTTAGTATTGCGTCCGCTAATTAAAACCGCTTTATTTTTTATTTTTTTCTGTGCTTCTATATTCTGCGCCAACGCAATTACAATATTTTTGAGTTTAAATGATCATCAAACTTTGATTATTTGTACAACGAAGCCTAATTTTAATGCATGCAGAATGTAAACTAATCCAGCTGTAAGATGAGTTGTTTAAGAATTGCTGAATTTTTTAACGCAAAATTATTTAGCTTTAGAGTCTGGAATACAGGTGACATGAATGAAATATTAATTGATTTTGCATAGAAAAGCAGACGATTTTATAGCATTGCTTTTTTCGATGAAGTTTTAAGCATGGAGTTAGAAAGTACTTTTACCTCCATGATTTTATGATTTTAAGTAAAGTAAATTATTGTAATATTGTGATAATTTTAAAACTATCACCGATCAATGAAAGAAATGGAATAAAGGTGTATAAAAGCAGGGCACGGTAGCCCAGTGGTTAGCGAGGGAAATTGCACTCGGTAGGCCCGGATTCGATTCCCTCCGCGGCCAAAACTGCAGCCGTGTTTACGCGGAGTAAGATCACGTTAAACATGTGGGCCCATAAGTTCTTCTGAGAGGTTGGTGATAGGGGAAGGAGGGTAGGTCCCTTTGAATGCCTCCCCCACTGTGTTCCGGTCTAAATTGTGTGGCTCTTCCCGGCCGTCCATACAGTTGCCTTACACCTTTCTGGTAGGTCGGACGGTCTGGGTCTCAACAGCAGACAGCCAGGAGATTTATATTACGATGACTTTATTATTTGAATAAAGTTTTTTTTTGGCGATGAAGTTTTAAGTTTTCAAATTTTATAAATTATTATAGTATTGTGATAATTTAAAAAGTAACAACGCTGAATGTATCGCATTTTAGAGAAGTTTAAATAAAATTGGATTGTAGCTGTAAAATGTTTCATAGTCAATGCTTTATGCATATTTGAGTTTTCTTGTTTTAATTTTACCATTTAATCGTCTGCGGTTTAATATCTCAGCCCTCATTGATAGGATTAACACACGATGTTTACTGGCATACGGGCGCTTATTTTCATTGACATATCATGCTCACCTTTCACAATTGACATGGTTACGCATGGAAAATTCTGAGCGACGTATTTATATAACTTGTACTTATGTCGGACGGGGCAATGCCGAGCAAATCGTTCAAGTATGAAATAATTAAGGGTTATTTTATTTTAGCATTATGTGAATTATTTTTACAAAACATCATTACAAAATACGTACATACATAATATTGTGATCAATAAGCAAGGTGCAAACCGCGAATGTTTGTTATTTTTATTAACAGTTAATAATAAATAGAAATACAACAATGAATACTATTATAATATTTTATTAAAAAATGAGGTAATTATTATTATTAACTCCTTATATCTCCACTCGTATATTTTGTAATTTATCCCTTTCGAACTTAATGTGTGTTTGCCAGGTAGTCATTCACTGCTCACATCATATTTTTCTGGATTTTAAAAATATTTCCCCTAGGTTGGAAACAGCTCTTATCTTTATTACCCCTCATTTTCCATAACTTTTTCTTCCCCGTTTAAACGTGATCGAGTTTCCCTTTAATCCATTCAATAACCCCAAACAAACGTGGCTAAAGAAAGATAATTTTAGACGGTATAAAATCAGCTTTTCTGAAATGTCACACTACAAAATGTTATACAAGTTAAGAAGATGGATATCTTTTACTAGCCATTTCCACACACGCTTTGCGCGGGTAACGTGACCAGTTGTTACTCAATGCATATTTAATAAAAATGTAAATAACAAGAAACGTTTCACATTTAGACGTAAAAATGCGCACATTTTTTATGATTTCGTTTTAACTTTGGAAATTGTAGTATGCGAACAACTGTTTCCATCTCCGATTGGAGAGTTTTTTTTTCAACGTTTTCAGACAAATCAGTTAATTATAGCATTAGTTATCAATTACTTGGTTTAAAGAATAGCCCTCTAACGATTTCAGTATTTGAAACGTGACCCGGTTAATAACTGCTGTAACTAGAACAACATAAAAATTGTTCAGTAACGTTTGATTGTATACCTATACAGTTAATTCAGAAAATGTAAGACATTTTTTCTGCGTAGGGTGGTATAAAAATGAATGTTGTGCGTCAGTTCGTGAGTTACAGTAGAAAGAATATTAAAACAAAAAAATTCTCGATTCATAAATATATCGAACAATATTCCAAAATTTTAGATTTTTCTTTTTCTTTAAGTCACACGTGTATGCAAAATTTCAAATTTCTTCCTTTAATCGCTTGGGATGTGACAGGGCCCCTTAGTCAGCAAGTCTCACTCAGCTGTATTTGTATGTTTATAATGTGTGTGAGAATAAATCTTTTCACAAATAAAGTTATTTTAAAATATTGTAAAAAATCTGATGTGGGCAACACATGACTTTCCTTATATAATGTAATGAATTTACTACTTTTACAGTAAAAAATAGGGTTTTCTTATAGTAGATACTAATATTCTTTCCAAGACATTGAATTTTCGACAATTAGTCGTCATTTTCATTGATTTAGCATCACTTTTATCCAATTGGCGAGATTTTCGTTAATTTGGCAACATTTAAAAAACTCGCCAAGTTGGCGAAACTCCGCTAAATTCGTCGCCAAAATCTCGCCAAGCGTTATGCACTAAGAAATAAGTTATTCTTACAGCAGATAAATGACTTTTGGCGTTCAAATACAAAAGTATTACTCAGAGTATCTTTTTTCATGAATGGAACGAGCTAGATCCACGAGAAGGATGTCAGCCAATTTATCGCATGGTATTACATATGAAAAGTGAACATGTTTATCAATAGGAAATACTTTTTTTTTAATTTTATATGACTTTTTGATATTTTTTTTTGAAAAATGTACAATATCTCGAGAACGGTTCGTGTTAGCGTTCTAAAATTTGTGTCAATCGTTTTCTAATGAAAAATTACATAAAAAATGTCTATTTGCGTAACTTTATTAGCGGTTTTGATTTTTTGACGATTTTTTCAAAATTTTATTCTAAAATTTAGGGGGGGGGGGGTTCTGAACATTCGATTGCGTATAAAAACAATAGGCTTCCAGTGTTTACAGATTGTGATTTTTGTACCAAATTTGGTTCAAATCGATCCATTCGTTCGTCAGTTATCGTCTCTACAGACCCACTGACACACACACACACACACACACACATACTTTCACACACACACAGACATCAGTTCGAAAACGTTTGATTCGTGATCAGGGATGCTTGAAACGTGTTCTCCCGTCGTGAATTCGAATTTACGACCCCGTCACAATACTTTCCTTATACATTATGTATATAAGGAAAGTAAAAACTATGATTTATTTAATTTCAACATATTAAACACTTCATATAACGGCCTGTATAAAGTTAAATATAAGATGATACTCTCCTATCTGTGCGTCAGTTGCACTAAAGTGCCGAAAATTTTGCAAGCGAGAATCCCGTACTTCTCCCGATAAATACATTTAATTACTATAGGCGTCTTTAACAGAACATGATTATTATATGACCTTCTACCAAACCTCAATTATATAAAGCTCCCCTCCCCTTCCCTTGCTTGAACTCCCCTAGACTGTACCTCCACGCACCTGTGTCCACGAATAGTGAAACACGCTATATTTTTAAAAAATCTGCACATGACTTTCCTTATATAAGGCAATGAATTCACTACTTTTGCAGTAAAAGGAATTTGGTTATTCTTATAGTAGACACTAATATTTTTTCCAAGATATTGAACTTTTGTCAGTGAGTCGTCATTTTCATTGATGTAGCGTCATTTTTATCCATTTGGCGAGTTTTTCGTTAATTTGGTAGCATTTAAAAAAGTCGCCAAGTTGACGACATTCCGCCCAATTCGTCGCCAAAATCTCGCCAAGCGTTATGGACAGAAAAATAAGTTATTCTTACAGCAGATAAATGACTATTGACGTTCAAATACAAAAGTATTACTCAAAGTACATTTTTTCATGAATGGAACGAGCTAGATCCATGAAAATGATGTCATAAAATTTATCGCATGGTATTACATAAGAAAAGTGAACATGTTTCTCAATGGGAAATATTTTTTTTTTATTTTATATGATTTTTTGATAATTTTTTTTTAAATGTGCAATATCTCAAGAACGGTTCATGTTAGCGTTCTAAAATTTATGTCAATCGTTTTCTGATGAAAATTTACGTAAGAAATGTCCATTTGCGTAACTTTATTAGCGATTTTGATTTTTTGACAATTTTTTCAAAATTTCACTCGAACATTTAGGGGGTTCTGAACATTCGATTGCGTATAAAAGCAATAGACTTCTAGTGCTTACGGATTGTTATTTTTGTACCAAATTTGGTTTGAATCGGTCCATACGTTCATCAGTTATCGTCTCCGCAGACTCACTGACACACACACATACTTTCACACACACACACACACACACACACACACACACACAGAGACATCACTTCAAAAATGTTTGATTCGTTTGATGTTTGATGTCATTAATATTAGAATATATTACATTACCCGGACGACATTTACCTAATATCGCCAAGTTGGCGATATTCCGCCCAAATTATCTTCACATTTTTCGCCGAGTTAGGAGGGACCCACCCGTTAGACAGAACAGGAAAAGTTTCGTGATGGGATCTCGAATTAGGATGGATTTGCAGGTTTTGAGCATCCTTGTGTACGAAACAACCGTTTTTCAATGATTTTTGTGTATAATATTTTTCATTACTAGTTAAAAGCTGTTTGGTATTATTATTTCAATCTATTAACGTAAGATATCAATTGATTTTCATATACATGTTGGGAAATGGGGAGACTCCCAATTATAATAACATTTCCGACATCTAATAAAACATTATAATTTTAAATTACATTATAAAAAAATTTAAAGACATAATCATTTTATGCGTATGGTTTTATTGAAAAGCGACTTACATTTGCGGGATCTTAACATGCTCTGATGTTGATTGTGCAAGTATATGATAAAAAACCTGATGTGGGCAACACATGGCTTTCCTTATATAATGCAATGACTTTACTACTTTTACAGTAAAAAAAAATCTGATGTGGGCAACACATGACTTTTCTTATATAATGCAATGACTTTACTACTTTTACAGTAAAAAAAAAATCTGATGTGGGCAACACATGACTTTCCTTATATAATGCAATGACTTTACTACTTTTACAGTAAAAAAAATCTGATGTGGGCAGAACATGATTTTCCTTATATAATGCAATAACTTTACTACTTTTACAGTAAAAAAAAATCTGAAGTGGGCAACACATGACTTTCCTTATATAATGCAATGACTTTACTACTTTTACAGTAAAAAAATCTGATGTGGGCAATACATGACTTTCCTTATATAATGCAATAACTTTACATTTACAGTAAAAAAATCTGATGTGGGCAACACGTGACTTTCCTTATATAATGCAATGACTTTACTACTTTTACAGTAAAAAAATCTGATGTGGGCAACACATGACTTTCCTTATATAATGCAATGACTTTAGTACTTTTACAGTAAAAAAAATCTGATGTGGGCAACACATGGTTTTCCTTATATAATGCAATGACTTTACTACTTTTACAGTAAAAAAAATCTGATGTGGGCAACACATGACTTTCCGTATATAATGCAATGACTTTGCTACTTTTACAGTAAAAAAAAAAATCTGATGTGGGCAACACATGACTTTCTTTATATAATGCAATGACTTTACTACTTTTACAGTAAAAAAAATCTGATGTGGGCAACACATGACTTTCCTTATATAATGCAATGACTTTACTACTTTTACAGTAAAAAAAAATCTGATGTGGGCAACACATGGCTTTCCTTATATAATGCAATGACTTTACTACTTCTACAGTAAAAAAAAATCTGATGTGGGCAACACATGACTTTCCTTATATAATGCAATGATTTTACTACTTTTACAGTAAAAAAAAATCTGATGTGGGCAACACATGACTTTCCTTATATAATGCAATGACTTTACTACTTTTACAGTAAAAAACAATCTGATGTGGGCAACACATGAATTTCCTTATATAATGCAATGACTTTACTACTTTTACAGTAAAAAAAATCTGATGTGGGCAACACATGACTTTCCTTATATAATGCAATGACTTTACTACTTTTACAGTAAAAAAAAAATCTGATGTGGGCAACATATAACTTTCCTTATATAATGCAATGACTTTACTACTTTTACAGTTAAAATAATTTTATTCTTATAGTAGATACTTATATTCTTTCCAAGATATTGAATTTCCTTCAATTAGTCGTCATTTTCATTGATTTGGCGTCATTTTTATCCATTTGGCGAGATTTTTATTAATTTGGCAACAATTAAAAAAGTCGCCAAGTTAGCGACAGTCCGCCAAATTCGTCGCCAAAATCTCGCCAAACGTTATGGACGAAAAAATAAGTTATTCTTACAGTAGATAAATGCCTATTGGCATTCAAATACAAAAGTATTATTCAAAGTATCTTTTTTCATGATTGGAAGGAGCTAGTTCCACGAAAATGATGTCACCAAGTTTATCGCATGGTATTACATATGAAAAGTGAACATGTTTCTCAATAAGAAATATTTTTTTTTATTTTATATGACTTTTTGATACTTTTTATAAAATGTGTAATATCTCGAGAACGGTTCATGTTAGCGTTTTAAAATTTACGTCAATCGTTTGCTAATAAAAAATTACATAAGAAATATATATTTGTGCAACTTTAGTTGTTTTTCTTTTGACGATTTTTTCAAAATTTCCCTCGAAAATTTAGGGGATTCTGAATGTTCGATTGCGTACAAAAACAATAGGCTTTCAGGGTTTATGGATTGTGATTTTTGTACCAAATTTCGTTCGTATCGGTCGATTTGTTCGTCAGTTATCGTCTCCACAGACTCACTGACACACACACACACACATACACACACACACACACATACAGATACATTCACACACACACACACACAAACATCACTTCAAAAATGTTTGATTCGTGATCAGGGATGCTTGAAACGTGCTCTCCCATCGAAAACTCGAATTCGAATTTTTGACCCCGTCACAATACTCTCCTTATACATTATGTATATAAGGAAAGTAAAAATGAAAAGAAAACCACAAAAAATTAGATATGATCATTATTATCAAATAAGTGGATATTTCGTAAGCACTTTTAATCAGAAATGAATTAACAATATTTAAAAAAATAAATGCTTGCGATTCATTCTCAAGATATTTGAAATTTTACCATTCCCTCAAGGAACGTAAAATCTCTCACAAACATTCGTTAATCTCCATGAAATTATGCTTGTTTAGTTCAATTTACAATAACAATTAGACTTGATTTATATAGAAATATAATCGTAAGAAACGTCTATTTACTGGTGGCCTAGAATATGGGAATGTCTCTATTTGTGGTCATGTAGGGCATATCAGTTTTATAATTCAAATGCAGTCAATCTCCATCGATTTGGGACTAAA